>OZ024906.1:38101899-38288274 GCA_964017125.1 Flabesymbios commensalis | reverse complement strand
CAATACTTCTATTAAACATGTTCAATTAGCGGATGGATGTAATGCCAAGTACACACTGCGTCACGCCTTAGGGAAGGATTTAAAATGGGTATTACTCCAAGGTCATGTCAAGGTCATCTAAAGGTCACAGCGAGGTCAAATCAGTCAAAGAAGCTGAAAATAGTTAGTTTTTGTTGTTTTTGCTCTAATTATGTTTATTTGAGATGTTTAACATGGTTGAAACCCACTTAGGCCAGAACACGGAGGTACACCAAACACATTTTAAAGAGGTTACAGGGGTAATATAGGGGTTAGAGGGTAATACCCACCAAAATGACCCTTATATCAACCCCAACTGATATTACTGGAATGGATCAGATAACACATAAATTGTAATGTTTGGACCAATAACTAGTGCTTCCTTTAAATGTGATGAAGCCCAACCCAAGTACACATGGTGACATGGGCTGTGGTGGGGCGTCATATGAGTGTTGCCCCAAGGTCATGCAAAGGGCATCTCTAGGTCACAACAAGGTCAAATCAGCCTAAAAGGGTTAAAATAGCTAGTTTTGGTTATTTTTGTCCTAATTCTGCTCATTTGAGATGTCTATGATGGTTGAAACCCACATCTAATGGTCACAGGGAGGTCAAATCAGTCAAAGAAGCTGAAAATAGTTAGTTTTTGTTGTTTTTGCTCTAATTATGTTTATTTGAGATGTTTAACATGGTTGAAACCCACTTAGGTCCGAGCACGGATGTACACCAAACACATTGTAAGAGGTTACAGGATTAATATAGGGGTTAGAGGGTAATACCCTCGAAAATGACCCTTATAACACCCCCAACTGATATCACAGGAATGGATCAGATAACACATATATTATCATGTTTGGACCAATAACTAGCGCTTCCTGTTTATGTGATAAAGCCCAACCCAAGTCAACATGGTCACATCGGCTGGGGTGGGGCTTCATATGAGTGTTACCCCAAGGTCATGTCCAGGTCATCTCAAGATCACAACAATGTCAAATCAGACAAAAAGGGTAAAAATAGTTACTTTTTGCTTCAATTGGGTACGTTTAGGATGTCTATGATGGCTGAAACCCACTTATGCCCCAACACGGAGGTACACCAAACACTTTTTAACCCTTATCCCCCCCCCTGTGGGGGGTAAATACGGATTATAGCCAATAGTTTCACAGGTAAAGTTTGTTCTACTCATCAATACCTACAAAATGAGCTGCCACACGACTCTATTTGATAGGGTGAAAATATACCCTAGTTTTGTTGATTTGACCCCTTTTTACCCCTTATTCCCCACTGGAGGGGGTAAATATGGATTTTAGCATATTGTTCTTTTGTGAAGTTTTTTTCTACTCATTTATCTCAAATATACCCTATTTTTTACGATTTTACTCCTTTTTACCCCTTATTACCCCCCCCCCCCTGGAGGGGTAAATGTGAATTTTAGCTTTTTGTTCTTTGGTATTTTATTCTCATTAATGCCTACAAAATGAGTTGCTGCACGACTCTATTACATTAATTTGAAAATATACCCTATTTTTGGTGATTTTACCCCTTTTTACCCCTTATTCCCCCCACTGGAGGGGTAAATATAAATTTTAGCCCATAGTTTCTCAGATAAAGTTTATTGTACTCATCAATACTTACAAAATAAGCTGCTACACGCCACTAATCGATTAAGTTGAAAAAAAATCATATAGTAGGGGGGGGGGGTTCAGGGGGTCAGCAAATGACCTCAATGACCTCGAATTAATTAAACCCACTTCTATTTTTATTTTTAGCACCCTCAAGATACATAATCAATATTAAAACCAATTTTACACCAACATCTAGCAAATGGGGTACAATAGACATACACTATATAGAGGCCTATTACCACGCTCATGACGCTAGTGCTGGCGTCATCATTTTTATTGTTTGTAAATTTGTTCCTTTTTTGCAAATTGTAGTGTGTTTAAAACATCGAATTTATATAATTTATATTAATTTTTATACCTTACAATTTTGGGAACCGAAAGTTAACATTTTAATCTCATACTTTATCTCAAAATCTGAAATTGGTCAGATTATGACCATTTTGCCTTTTGGAGGCCCTAGCTCAATAGTCAAAACGCGACTTCCGTCTCATTTTGCCAGATCGGGTCACATATATATATATATATTAGGATTTCTCCATTCACTAGGTGGCGCTGTATAGTCCCTCGGTGTCAGGAGTCGTATTCCAGCGATTATTGATAGATTAAAGCTGGACCACCGTCTATGGTGCTGTGTCAACATCGAACCAGCAGCGGTTCAACGTCGCATGTTTGCTGGGATGGGTAAACCATTTGATCGTGTTATGTCGCTTTTCAATTTGTCGCTATATTGCCACAGAAACAAGGTTTCAAAGAGACAGATGTTTCTTTAGAATCGTGGGGAGCTCCGTGACTGAAAGGTAGCGTGTTCGAACTTAGGCCGTCAGGATTCGAATTTCTAATCCGTTGCTCACTGAAATGGAAAATGTTTCATATCATTATTTGGACATAGATTTAGTGACCTCTCACTTCTAGCTTTTAACTTAAAGCTTCTCAATTATAACGGTTGTTTCACACTTATGTCTGTTAAACTAATAAAACACGGATCATTTGTGTTTTATCAAGCGTCATATTGATCTAATGCTTTTAGCAGGGTCATAGTCGCAAACAGCTATTGATCGTAGCATATCAACTCTTGAAGTGCTAAATAAGTCTAAATCTAGTTTCTTTATATGTTTGAGCCTTAAATAAACATTCAATTTCCAGATATTCATGTTTCGATTCTAAGTGTACATCATTTTATGAAGGTATTTTTGAGCGAATAGAAGTGGGTTTAAAATGATATTATAATTATGACATAGCGCATTTAGTGTTAACTCGTTGAGCACCAATAACATACTTATAATTATTTGTTAATCATTTCTTTATTTAAATTTCACACGGCAGTGTTTTGAAATTAAACGTGCCATCAACCTGCAGAATTAAAGAAATGATCTCTGCTGTCAGAAATATAGCTCATTTCTGCCGGTTGAAGGTGTGGATCGCGGCAGCGAGACATGATTTCAAATGTTTGAAATATCCAGTATGTCGCTTTTGGGATTATTGTACTACTGAATACGTCACTAATGGGTCAAAAAAGATGGAGTTGAGTGTATTTGTTTTACACCTTCACCACCACCATCAAGTATTACAGTCGAGGATCATCCCCATAGACATAGACATATGCATATAGATATGTTTTCTTAGCGTAAAATGAATGAATGATGAATAGATCTGTAGGGCATTTTCGTGCACATATAGGCTAAACTGAGAACGTCCTGATGATGGTGAGATGAATCAGATTTCAATGCTCTCCAGACAAAGTATATGAAATTCGAGCCCTGGCTGTCTAAGGCCAAGCACGTCGGTGAGCAATTCAGCGTAACAGGCATTTGACGTAACCACTATATCAGAACCACTGCACTTTCCCTGTGGTGCGCATAGGGCTATATTAACACTATAATTTATACTAAATCAGCTACTTTTTAAAGACATTGATTAACATGAATATAACCAATGCTACCACAGATGAATGTGATACATTTAAATTATTCAATTTTGCCACGACGCCATTCTTATATCAAGTTGCATTTCTTGGCAATTTCTTGACAGTTTTGGTTATATGGAGGTATGCTTCATTGAGGAATTTGACTAATGCACTTATAGCCAGCCTAGCAGTGACAGACATGATGATAGGGCTTATTGGCACTGGTGTGTTTATACTGGATGAATTTTTCTATGGCTCCAAGAAAATAACTGTTGTATTTGTAGTAAGAATATTTTACTACATTTCCTTTAATTCGTCAGCTTTTCACTTGTTAGTACTCAGTGTAGAGAGGTCTATCGCCATATTCTGGCCTCTCAGATACACATCCATAGCTAACAAAACGTTTATTAAGGTAATGGTCATAATAACATGGCTAGTTTCGACAACGTTGGTCATCATTTACACTTTGATGGAACAGATGTTTGATTCACCGGCAAATAGCCACATATTTTTAATGTATGTCTTCATTGCCTCCAATATAATGTATTTTACCATTTTAATTAGCTTAGTAGTGATGGGCATAAAAACGATCATGATCGTGAGAGAAGAAAGACGAGTCTCTTCCGCTCAAGAAGTACAAATAGAGTGTCATAAGAGGATAAGCAAAGCGACAATAAAAATGTCGTTGCTATTATTAGGCTATGTAATTACCTACACACCGGGCTCCTTGTCAACAATATTTTTCATTTTAAATTATTTAAATCTCAATTACTATGTCACATGTGTAGAGCTGTTCTTTAACAATGTTCTACTGGCCAACTACTGCTTAAATATCATAATCTATGTCATCACTTCAAAGAGATTCCGAGCGGCATATAAATCGCAACTTCTCGTTTTTTATAAATCGTTACAAATGCCATTTCAAACATGCTGGAAACGATTTCTGTCGTAGCCCAGCAAACACAAAACATTTGTATAACCCTAGAAACAAGAGTAGGCCTAATGATCTAGTTGTAACCAAGAACCACCTAGAATTAAACGAGGTATCTTACCACCAAATTCACTGATATGAATCAGGTACAGAGAGGACATCATAATGATCTGGAAACATGGAGAGGAAACTTTGAAAAAAATCTCGAAACAACGGAACAATCGATATTCAACCATCAGATTTATAGATGAATGGATTCGGGGCTCTACAAACTTCTTGGACAATACAATATAAGCGCTACAGTTGTAGCTGTAAAGATGACTCTAAAGATTCTCAATGCCTGAATATCTAAAACACTCTAAATAGACCTATACACAATAGCTTTTTACACGATATTTAGGGCAATAAATTGTTTGATATTGAACATTGAGCGTTGGGCCCGCTATCCCAGGGCCTCACTGATACCGCGGTACCCATGCGGTGCTTAGGTACGGTGGGAATCTGGAACCAGGGACTTGACACCCAGGTTGCACTCTATGGTACCCCACCTTCCCAGTAATCAAATCGGAGCTTAAACGGTACCGCGGTACCCATAAATACTGCGTTACCTGTGTGGTACGTGTGTGGTAACGAAGCCATTCTGTTGGCTTCTGATGGCAGTACCGCGGTTCCCACACATAGGGAACCGCGGTATTTATGACGTCATACCCTCCGATACCGCAAAAGTGTACTTCAGAGTGGTATGTATTCTCATTTGTCACCATCTGATGACGCTAAGGGCGAAATAGTTGCTATAATGGTCTTCTGAAATAAACACCTTGTGACCACACAACTACCGCGTTACAGTCTTCACTTCTGGCACATCTGTAACTTTTGGGCCTGCATCACATTTTGATCCGCGGTTCCGTAGTGGTACCGGTACCCTGTTACCTGGCTACAATTCATCTCTAATTTGCATGACATTTTTTCTACAATGCTGGACCAACGTCGAAAATGTTAGGCCGACGTTGTATAAATGTTATACAAATGTTTAGTGTTTGCTCGGAGCTTATACGTATATTGGCAAATTTTAGATCGACGTGTATGTTTAAATGCTGTGTCAGTAAATCAGAAGTTGAAAAGGTTGGAATTGTTTTTTTTACGTGAATACTCTCTTTCACTTTTGGACACTCTTCCACAGAGATGTAAAATAATTATATAAATGTGACGCAATACCCAGCAATCTGGTATTATACTATATCGGGCAGTATATGCCAGCAGATAAACACCTTTTCACCAAAATTTTATGACATTTTTTGTAATTTGAACAACCCTTATTTTGCAATTAACCAAAGACACACCGGGCGATTGTAAAACATTATTCTCAACATTTTCCATTCAGCAAACCTGTTTCCAGGAGAACAAAACCGTATAGAAAACAATATGCGTGGAAGTCCTGGTGAGCGATTATTATGTGTAAAATAATATTTATTCCTATTTTGTATCAGCAAATACATAATAATACATAATGTAATGATCATGATCGTATCATGATCAGAATGGATATATAGAGACAGCATCAGTTTGCAGCAAAATTGCTTGAAATATTAATTAAAATCAGATTATTAATGAAAAACCTATATTTCTCAAGCTTTATAATTGCGGCAAGTCGTCTGATTTTAAAATTTCATTTTACAAATGTATTTAAAAACTGTCTATCTTTATCTGGAGAGTACTAAGGAAAACTCTGTTACGACTGCAAGTCATCTATCTGTCCACATGGGTGTCTAATGTACAAGGCTTTGACCTCAGATCATCTGTCCACATGAGTGTCTAATGTACAAGGCTTTGACCTCAGATCATCTGTCCACATGGGTGTCTAATGTACAAGGCTTTGACCTCAGATCATCTGTCCACATGGGTGTCTAATGTACAAGGCTTTGACCTCAGATCATCTGTCCACATGGGTGTCTAATGTACAAGGCTTTGACCTCAGATCATCTGTCCACATGGGTGTCTAATGTACAAGGATTTGACCTCAGATCATCTGTCCACATGGGTGTCAAAAAGGCTTTGACCTCAGTTCGTTTGTCCTAATGCGTGTGGAATGTACAAGGCTTGCGTGCGTAAGTACTTGCGCACTTACACACTTCTGCAAGTACATGTAGACTACTTGTGCAAGCACTTACGCACTTGCGTACTTGCGCACCAGACGCACTTGTGCATTTGCGCACTTGCACGAGTATTCGCAATTACTTGCCCACTTGAGCATTTGCGCAAGTACATGCGCACTCACGCACTTGCGCAATCAGATTACTTGCACACTTGTGCAAGCACTTGCGCACTTACGCACTTGCGCACTTGGCTTTTGTACGTTTGAATATAGATATATATATAGAATATAGATATTTGTTAGTCAAATGCAAGCGAATTCAGAGGGCACAGTAAACACAATGACTTGACACTCTGCTGGTTTAATGTTGTATCACTGTCTGCCACGCTGACCCAACATTTAAGCAACATTAAATCGACGTCGATCCACATAATGACAAAAAAATCCTGTATAAATCCGGACGAACAACTGGGAATTCTGAAAAAAGTCATAGCATAGTAGCTTGTACCCGGTATGACTGGGCCGCCTAACTCATTACTGCGCGATGACCAGTCACACTGACCGTCATTTTGTTTCCACAGCCAGCCGTGTAAAAACGACACGCGCGCTGCCTACCAAAAAACTCGGATGCCATGAAATTGAGACGAATATTTCAAGTGCCTACGAAAACTAGGCCATTTTCAGCACGCGTAAACGTAGAACGTAGAACGTATTAGGACTATTAGGGGGCCTACATTTAACTCTTCCTTTACCGACTTCCCCCTGATAAAACTACCCTCAGAAACCGACTTCTTTTTAAAGGAGGACCCCTGAAATAGCCCCTGGGCACAATACAGGATATAGATATGCGCATGCGCACATCGCACAACTTAAAAATGCAAGAGAACATCGCGTCCATGTCACTGACGATTCTGGTTGGCGATTTTCAAACATGCATGTAATGAAATATCTCCATTGCAATTAATACAGGTACACATGGGGAATTCTCATAAATGCGAAATTGGTAAAGGAAGGTAGTTTTCGCATAAATGCGAAATTGGTAAAGGAAGAGTTAAAAATGGCGTTCACTGTGTCAGAGCCTTGCCATGGCATCAGGGTAAGTAGCTTGATACATGTAGGCGCTTTTATAGAAAAAAATAAAATTGTTATTTTTATTATTGTTATTGTGCCAAGGATTGAAGTTCGCTGGGGAATATATGCGTGCCCTTTGAAATCCTCCATTAGCTAATGCAATCATATATCAGCACAATGTGATGTTTTCAAAATATATCTCATTACAAACAGCTACACTAATAGTTCATCAATATCACTAAAAGCTAAAATGCATTTAAAAACGGCATTAATAGATATCGTATGTTTATACAGCGTGATTGCACGCCTAATATTGATCCGGTGTGTATGAGCATTGAGTAATAATTAACATTGAGTACAGGTATATTAAAGTAAGTCATATTATTTATACCAGAAATGCCTAATACATTATATAATGCATTTATAATTGTACCATCTAGGACTTGTTTATTTGGGTTCAGTATTCGTTTGACCTGCCGTATTGTTCTAAGGATTAAAAAATACAAGTAAAACTGATGCAGCCAATAGTTTGTAAATTATTTAGTAACATATTTACTGTTATTTTTTTGAAACAACAATTATTCTCCAGGAGGAGAATCAACAGATTAATACGTGTCTTTGCTGAGGTAGCCTATCCAAGCATTTATACCGT
Organism: Flabesymbios commensalis; assembly: GCA_964017125.1. Lineage (NCBI taxonomy): Eukaryota > Metazoa > Annelida > Polychaeta > Terebellida > Flabelligeridae > Flabesymbios > Flabesymbios commensalis. The sequence continues at coordinate 38,279,985 of OZ024906.1, read as the reverse complement.
GTTTAACTCATGATGATAGACCACTCACTAATGGAGGTGCATCAGGTCCAGGTGAAAACTTTTGAGCAAAAGTATATATTTGATAGATCGTCAACTATTTTATGAGTTCTTGTTTGCTGGAGAGCGACTTTTAATGAAACTCAAACCATCATTTATCTGATACGATATAATGTGAATCATCATGATCAACTGATATGTGTGCCCGGAACCTGGTATGCTTCAGAGAATATCTAGCTAATTGACAAAGCACCCGATCTCAGATTTTTAAACAAACTTGATTAGATATTTGTGACTAACAAGTGACTGGCTCTGCAAAAATGAATTACACAAATAACACAAACCACGGATTTGAATCTATGAATATATTCAATAATATTTTACAACCTACGTTGTATTCTTTTGCTGTATCAGGAAACGCATTGACACTAGCTGCTTTTTTCAACGCTCAGCATATGCGAAAATATCAGAATACATTGATAGCTAGCTTAGCCTTATGTGACTTGCTTGTTGGTTTGTGTGGATTGTTGGTCTACTTCATTTTTTCTGGACGTATTTTAAATTATGTGTCCACAAGCCGTCCACTGGATGTACACATGGCTACAATTTTTGAAATGTTTCCCACGCTTAGTTCGGCTTTTCATCTCGTATGTCTCAGTATAGAAAGATCAATTGCTATATTTTGGCCTTTCCTCTATAATGCCATCATTAGCAAAACATTTATCAGACTATTAGCGATAACCCCATGGATTCTATCAGCTGTTAATGCTGCGGTGGCTGTAGGATGTGGAATAGATACTAACGCAACATATGTAACAACATTTGCTTACGTCATGTATTTTATAATTTTAATAAGTCTAACGGCAATGAGCATAAAGATGATGATGATCATAAAAACAAAATCCCAGGTTGTTCCAGGACAATTTGTACAACCTCGTGATCGGTTTTCTATTAGTAAAGGCAGTAAGAGGATAACTCTACTGTTATTATGTTATATAATCTCCTACACTCCCATGTGTGTCGTCAGCTTTATGTTTGTACATCCCATTAAATACAGGTATGCTATAATGAATATTATGCCCTTGTTAAGAAACCTAATGATTAGCAATTCGTGTCTAAACATTTTAGTATATGTCATAGGTTTTAAGAAATACAGATCAGCATATGTACAGTTATTAAAGCATATTCGCGATAAAGCGTGCCCTAACAGTGATACGTGAAACAAATGTTATTATTGTTTGTTATATTAAACACATGGTAAACGTTTTGCTATTTGCTGTGAAAATATTTTGAAAATGTGCGTTTATACCATTATTTTTTTAATGTTTAACCTGTTTGAAGTTTTCGCAGCAGCATCTTTCCCTTACCCACATACACAATTGAATGATCAAAATTGTCGCCATGACAGCAGCAATATCGATATAAGCTTTGGCTAACATGGCAACAGATGGATACATAATAAATAAAAATAAATAAATAAAAGCTTACGAAGTTTGAACTGGTATATAGACATTCGCTGCGCTTTATTGGTTTTAAAGCTTAACGTGGCGCAGCTGGTGTCTTCCTGTACTTGGGTACCACATCTAGAATATCTGAATATCATTTCAAAATCACACAAGATAATAACCACATTTCATCGCTTTTATTCTTAGAATCATTTTTTCAGTGCACATATCAAGGCTCTTCTAGGCAGGGGTTTTCTTGGTATGTCATTTACACCACATATTTCCCAATGCACAATTGAAGGAATGTGGAAAGTCATTAGATCTGATAAAGTGAATCGTATAATATTATAATATCGTTCAACCGTCTATTTAATATACACCCCTGAAGTCCGTGGTAATTATGACAAGTATGTTAAATGTCTTTCTACAGTTCTAGACATGACTGAAGCTACAAGAGACAAATTAAAGGGGAGGTAGTTCAACATGTAAAAAATGCACAGTGCAATAAAAACATACAACAACATTTTGGAATGGGGTAAATTTGTACTAATAGGACGCGACAAGCCACAAAATACAGACAAGATATCACCAGAACAGTGGCAGAAATATTTCAATGAGCTAGCAAATACTAAAACCCCAGGGAATTTTAATCACTGGAATGATGTCGCTGAAGGTGTTGGTATTTCTCTGGAAAATTGTATTACAAACAATGACCGAAATAAACCTTTTATGAATGAATTACTTAAATACAGTTTGTATGGATGCAAACATTTGTCAACACTCATTGCAACTATTTTTAATAATATATTTAAAACGGGACATCACCGTGACACCTAGTAATTGTCATTTATAAAACCCATTCACAAGAAAGGTGATACAAATGACCCGGGGAAATAAAGGGAAATATCCCTACAGAACTGTATCATCAAATTATTGTTATCTTTTCCATTATAATTTTAAATGGAGAAAGAGTTGTAAAAATCTGATAATGGAAGTATATGGAAGTATATGGTATTACACTGACGCTTTAATTGCCATAAAATCACTGGACGTCGGATCCAGAGTAAAAAAAGGCAGGGTCACCAAAATATAAAAATTAGTGAATCTGTCGAAAAAGGGCACGTGACCCTTGTGCCCCCCCCCCCTGTATCCGCCCCTAAAAGCATTCATTACTCTTTCCCTGGGAAAAATCGACATACCAGACAATTTCTATCTCGATGCCCAATTACATCACCGTCTGTTGTCATTGCAAGCTCACGTTTTTCCACTTCTGCATGTTGGTAAATTGGTCATTCAATTGGACAATGTGAGGTGTGATACTTAAGGGCAAGTATCTCCTCGGCAAGATTCACCTGACCAATAATAACCATTTAGAAAGTGTGTCGCAATAGAACCTGATCAAATAAGTGTCAACAGCTGTCCTATGTGTCATATTTTCCTACACCATAAATAAGATATCTAAAGCAGAGATCTCACCAAACGGCTATCGTTTGGCGAAGTTTTGACGAATTTGTGAAATTTTGCAAATATTCTCCAAACATTCTCTAAGTTTCCACAAACATTCTCCTCTTTCGCCGACCGTTCTCCGTGTAAGCCGAACATTTTCTCCAAGTATTGGAAATGTTCAGAATTCCCGCGCCTATTCTGTAACCCTGACGTTTGACCCCATATCACCAAGCAATTTCTGTTTTAATATTCACCAGGTTGTGGCAAACTATTTGCAAGGTCAAGTTGTCGCCAAAAACCTGAAACTGGCGAACAATTGGGGAATATTTACCAATTAGTTGGGAGAATTAGGCGAACAATTTTTCTACAATCACTTGGCCACGACCAAATAGGTGATTGTTTTGAGATCGTTCGGCGAATTGGAGACTGTTCGGTAACTTTTTGATGAACAAATATTTGGCGAACAATCAGCGAAAAGGCGTCTTTCTGCTATAAAAAAAAGCTATAAAAAGGCCTTGGAAAAAGGGGTAGGGGTAAAAATGGCAAGGTCCCCGAATAGCCGCGGGAATTTTTAACATTTCAAAAACTTCTGGATAACGCTCAGCAAAAATGGAAAACTTTTCGCGAAAGAAGAGAATGCTTTGGGCATGTTTCGAAGAGATTTGTGAAATTTCACAAATTTTGCATTCGTCAATGTCGCCAATTAATCGGCAGTCCGGTCTACCCATACTTAAAACAACAGAACCTTGAAATGACCTTGACATAACCATCAAGATGACCTTTGGACGGTACAAATTTAAAGCCTAGCATTTACTCTAGGCAACATTAATACTAGATTATGTATGTCTATGCACCTGTTTGCATAGTTATGACGTTAATTCACGTGATATTCTGCTTAATATGTACAGAGATGTATATTGTTTTTTTTTCAATACAGGCTACAAGTATAAAAGTATAAAAAGTAAGTACAAAGTATGAAAGAAATCCGCAAGGTATAGCTATTATCAGTTTTCCTCAACTGGAATACATCAATAACCAATATAAATCAACCGCCAACAGAGTTTAAACAGCCATATTAACAGATTAGCAGCCAAAAGAAACATATAACTCAAAACAGCATATACAACTCCATCACGAAAACAACAATCTAAGATTTTAATCATGTCATGTAGTACTGAGCAAAGACCGGTCTGTTGTGATGGAAGTGTCGAGGGAAATGCAATTGAAAAAATAAAATGAGAATTGTATTGATGACAGGTAGCAATGCGTGGCAATAATTTCAGCGAAAACGTGACCGGGTTGTAAGATTCGTGACGGAGGTGTAAATACACCGTAACAGTCTAAATAATCAATTTCATGCAATTGCCTGGAATTTCATTTGTTTTTAAGAGTAGAAATATTACTTTTTATTTTAAAAGCATTATTGACCACTTCATAAATTTGCATTAGCGTGAACTTTCTACAACTCTGTCAAAAATTAGCCTGACGGAGTTATATGTGACGGAGTGGTAATTTACTGCAACGTCACACTTTCAGTTTATGTGATTTAAATAGACCATCATAGTTCCATGATGAAATGATTTATCGAACGAGCTGACAACTCTTAATGTTGGTGTACAAATCGGTCCGGATATAATATTATCTCATTTTATACGCGGATGACTTAGCTTTAATAGCTGAAAGTGACGGAGTGGTAATTTACTGCAACGTCACACTTTCAGTTTATGTGATTTAAATAGACCATCATAGTTCCATGATAAAATGATTTATCGAACGAGCTGACAACTCTTAATGTTGGTGTACAAATCGGTCCGGATATAATATTATCTCATTTTATACGCGGATGACTTAGCTTTAATAGCTGAAAGTGACGGAGTGGTAATTTACTGCAACGTCACACTTTCAGTTTATGTGATTTAAATAGACCATCATAGTTCCATGATGAAATGATTTATCGAACGAGCTGACAACTCTTAATGTTGGTGTACAAATCGGTCCGGATATAATATTATCTCATTTTATACGCGGATGATTTAGCTTTAATAGCTGAAAGTGACGGAGTGGTAATTTACTGCAACGTCACACTTTCAGTTTATGTGATTTAAATAGACCATCATAGTTCCATGATGAAATGATTTATCGAACGAGCTGACAACTCTTAATGTTGGTGTACAAATCGGTCCGGATATAATATTATCTCATTTTATACGCGGATGACTTAGCTTTAATAGCTGAAAGTGACGGAGTGGTAATTTACTGCAACGTCACACTTTCAGTTTATGTGATTTAAATAGACCATCATAGTTCCATGATGAAATGATTTATCGAACGTGCTGACAACTCTTAATGTTGGTGTACAAATCGGTCCGGATATAATATTATCTCATATTTTATTCACAGATGACTTAGCTTTAATAGCTGAAAGCTTAACTGCGTACGTTCTTGCTGTCAAAATGGCACATTCGTATTTATGTCGGTAAAGCAAAATTGTTCCTTTTTGAAATAAAACAATATTTATTTTAAAGAAGGGCATAATAAACTGGACAGTTTCTAAATATATGTACCTCGGTTATGGTCCCCAAAATAAGTATAAGCGATTAAGCAGTAGAGCAGGAAAATAATTAGGATCATGTATTTCGAGGTTCAAATTAATGAAAGATGTTGGATATAGAACCTACACACAATTATATAATTTCATTATATCTGATTATTTTGCAGGAATTTGAAAAAATAGAAAATGTGAACAGTCAGATAAATTACAAAACAGGGCGATACGTTTCTTTTCAGGCCAAACACAAATTTGTGCCATGCAAGGGAACATGGGAAGGACATCACCTTCATGTAGACACATAATAAAAATGGTTAAATTATGGAACCGCATTATTAAAATGGAACAATCAAGGTTTACTTTTAAACTTTTGTAAAATCTGATACATAACAACGGATGTTGGAATAAAATAATAAGATCACTTGAATATTAATACAAATAATTACACACATATTTCTGTCTCTGATGTATTGGATAAAATTACACAAAAAGAACAAACAGAATGGAGAAACACCATAGCTTCCAAGCCAAAATTAAGAACTTTTGTAAAATTCAAATTAGTATATCAAACAGAATTGTCTGTGTCTTCTCCTTTACCTAAGTACAAAAGATCATTACTGAGTCAATTTAGATGTGGCATTTTACCATTGACAACAGAGACAGGACGATATCGACAGATTCCTAGTAATGAAAGATATTGTACTTTTTGTGATGAAAAAGCAATAGAAGACGAAATTCATTTGTTATGTACCTGTAATTGTTATAGTAAGTTTAGAGATACACCTTTTCATAATATTAATTCGATTACACTGTAATAAATATTTCAGGTATGTCATGAATTGATTTATTACCTTTTTTAAAAAATGCTGAAAATTAATATCAACTGTTTATTTGGTAGAATTGATTAAAAAAATGGAAATCCTTTTTTTTATAGATTTGGGGTGTTTTATCCCAATTTGTGTGCTAATTTTAACTATTTGAGTATGTCACGTGACATGTGATACATCATACATCTGATAATTTTCGCGTGTTTAAATTTTCGCGAATTTCTGATTTTGAGACTTTTCAGGAAGCTTAGAATTCGCGAATTTTCTTTAGTAGCGCTATTATAATAATTTTCGCGAGATTCTTAAATTCGCGAATTTTTCATCTTTGCGAAATTCGCGAATATTATATCTTCGCGTGTACTACTAGAGCTACATTATTTCAGTGACGCCAATAAAGTGTGGATACATAGCGCGACGCGATAAACCGCTTTATCGTGCGATAATTTCAGATTGAAGCAGAAGCTATTTTACTGATTTTTCTCGCGGTGAAATGTACGTTGTCTAATCCACACATTTGCGACGATGTCCCAAACCAGAGCCATTTGACGAGGACTGTGTATAGTACAGGAGGAATGGACCCATTTTTGGAGTTGAGTTGACACTTAAATTCCTAGAGATAAAAAATATATCACGGGAAAGGTTTAAGTTTATGGTGGCGTATATCGTTTTTGCCGTACGTGGTCGATATTTTTTTCAAACGTACGTTTGTGACGTCATGTCGCTATGGCGATGACGTCATTTTATGAACCAAATTGGCCAGACAAACTACAAATAGGGTCATGTTTAAGCCACTGCTCAGTATTAGTATGATGCGGTGTCGATTCTTAATGTGTCAGCACATACTACGTACACCTGGTAATAGTTGTATTTAGTTGTAATATTCAGTATGTCGTAAACTCACATTAAATGACCATAAAATTACATAAGTCTTTGATATAAGTGAATATATTGTTTTAGAAAAATAGGCACGCGAAATATTGTAGAGAATAAAGTTGTGTGTTATATCTTTAATTCTGATTACGGAAACCCTTATAATATATCATTGGAAAGGTATTATTCTCTACATTTGTGTGAGCTAGCGGTAGTAACGTCAAAATAATCATATGGTGAATACAGTGTTCTTGTATGACGTCATAATTTTTCGTATTTATCAAGCTTACCTTTGATTTATCCACCATTTATCACTAGGTGGATTTTCACGACTCGCTGAGCATACCCCAGCATACACAACACGTTTCCCCAATGTTGCCCTTATGTTGGACCAGCGACAAAGACGGTGGGTCAACGTTAATGTAACATTGGCTCAACGTCTCCTGTTTGCTGTGTCTGTCACCCATGCCCTCTGTTCAATGTCCCCAATATAACAAAAAATGCCTTATTAGGGCGAAATATGCTCTAGAATGCATTATGTAAGTCTTTTTTAAATTTACCAATTTCTCGAAGAGCATGCCTCCGACCCCTCTAGACAGTAATACAAAGAGGCTGACTGAGTCAGATATATGATAGGCGCCTCCTGTCAGTCAAATCTTGGATCCGTCAATTAGTGCAAGAGCATTAGTGTTATGTCTAATACGATTTGAAGGCAACAAAAACATAAATTTATTTTCAATTGGCTTTCATACAATAAATTACCTAATTACTTGTGTATCTATAAGTAATAGATAGAACAGCTGTTATACTCACTCTTGTTTTGCTGTTCTGGGTGGGAGGGGGAGCTATGTTATTTGAAATTTGCTGACAAGGATCTTGTTGACAAAATGGAACCATTGAATTCTGTGATAGACTAAACCAAAAAAATCAAACTTGAGCAAAAAAATGGTTAATTTACGTAACCGAATATACTAAAAGCTGTTTTTTCAGGAATTATAGCGGGGCTTCTACCCATACGAATGCTGAAACATCCTTGAAATCTATCTTGGGTCTGTTTTAAATTCAAGATGGCCGTGATCACGGTAACGCCATTTTTCGAAAAACCAAGGGTACACTCCATACTTATTCCCTTAGAACATTATATCACTCATATTGTAATAATCCTACCGATTTATTGTGACGCAGTAGACGTCCCTGACCTGAATATTGTTATTTATCAGTAAAAATGAGTTATCATGGTTATTGTGACACACATATAACATGGCGTTAAAGGTCGCTAGGCATCAACATTCCAATTCTAGGGTGGGCGGGGGCCTTAGGGCAGTGGTTAGCACCGCTGCCTTTCACTCCAGAGTTCGGGGTTCGGTTCCCGGTTTCGGCGGTTTGAAAGAAACAAAAAATGTTTCTTCCCCATCCACGTGTGAAAGTCAGTATTGTGGGGAGCCTCCGTGACCGAGAGGTAGCGTGCTCGGCCTCAGACTGCCAGGGCTCTAATTTCGCATCCTGGGTCTGGAGGACAGTGTCATCTCGATCATCTCACCATCCTCAGAAGGTTCTCCTGGCCCAGTTTAGCCTATATGTGCACAAAGGTGGCCTAAAGCCCAATTCATTTTATTTCATTTCCAATTGCAGGGTTTGACGAATTTAACCTGTTGTTAGCGCAGCCTGACCCGTCAGATTTTAAAGTGATGAGTCACATAATACCATGTCCTAACGATATACGTCATAGTCTGAAAAAATAAAATGCCATATACTGCCGTATCCCGGACATTGCTATACACATCCTGATCTTAACATAGTCATAGTGCCATGCATCTTGATATAATATTGACGATGAACTGTTAGTTATATCTCGATTTTATAGTGCATATTCGGACATTATTGTGCCATATCCAGACATTAAGATGACATTTAGTGATGCCAAACATGCATATCCTAGCAACTCCATGCATATGATATTGAAAACATCATGACATTATATTGTCATATCATGAATAAAAAATACTTACCCTGATAAAAAATGTCGTCCCCTGACCATACACTGCCCCACATCCTGACATAAAAAAGTAGTTTCTTGACAAAAAAATGCCACATGGTGACGCCATGCTGCCATGTCCTTATATTACAATGCTATATCGGCACATTGATTTGCCAGATCTTGATATTATAATGCCACATCCTTCTATTATGAGGCCATATTGTGTCATTAGGCTAAGCTGCCATATAGGCTACTGATATTATAATGCTGTATACTGACATTAATATGCCACACTATGAAAATTGAATGTCATAGCTTGGTATTAACATGATATCGAAAATGGTATGATCTAATGATATAAGACTATATTGTGACATTAAAGTGGCATATCCTGACATCTCACCATGTTACAATGTGTGATATGCAATGCCATATCCTGACTATATAGTGCAATCTCCTGCAATATTATTGCCATATCGGGACGTTAAACGGCCATAACCTGATAATATAACTCCACATATTGACTTTATAATATCTTAGCCTGACAGTCAAATGTGATATCCTGACATTAAAATTTCATTTACCTAAATTAGAATGTCGTCCCCCGACCATACACTGCCAGATAATGTTATATGATGTTATTGTAATGCCACATCCTGACATAAAAGCTCCTCTAACCCTTGAATACATTTCAAGTCATAAATTTGCTTTAAAAAACTTTTGAAAAAATCGTCGTCTGCGCAGTAAGGCTTATTTACAGTAGCTCCACTACATACTCGTTAGCTCGTTAGCTCGAGATGATTGATTAGGTTGTTTTACCAGTTAAAGTTATTGTATGGTCCGCGGCCACGAGATTTGACCTGCGTCATCTATACAATTTGAAGGCGGCGGTAATATTTATTAGTAAAAGTAAATCATATTAGAAATAGATCATGTATTTGAATCTGTGAGAAAAAATAACCGGCGTGTTTCTCTTCTGTGAAAAATGCATTTAATATTGATATTAAATATTCATCTGTTTATTCAGTTCATACGAAAATTCCATTTCATCATATCATTAAAAATAATAATATTGAGTAAGATTTTCCTAGCACTCGCTTCACGATGATAATTGAGTTTATTTTATCATTCTTTATGTCAGAATTTGTACGTAGGTATAATTCTATAGGCCTATATTCACATCCTGGTTGGACCATTCTACGGATATCTGGTCCAACATTAAACCAACATTAAACCAGTATAGTTATGTTTGCCGGAAGTCGTTCATTTCCACTTAACTCATACCTTTGCACACGTCACACACCTAACATGTCAGAGACACAATAATGGGTTTATTTTTCTAGAGGTTGGCAGCCCTACAGATATTGTTGGCTACCTCTACAGTTAAAACTAATAATTATGTCATTATATCTGAAGATGACGCAAAACTAAATGACCAGGCGTCATGCTTGAGATGTTGGAATCCGGGTCTGGCCGGTTTCAACTGAACTGCCGTAACACCAGGTTCAGAAATACTTTTTATGTGATAAAATATGCGGACAGATTTTATATTTTTTTTCATTTTTATGGAATATTGAAAATGTTTCATTCCGTTGCAAATATATTTAATATTTTTTTGCTCAGTCGCTCAGGGGAGAGTGGGGAAGAGGTAAATAAAAAATACGTCAGTTTCACATGCCTTTTCTATGTTTTATATTAAAAGAGAACAGACTGATGGTTAAAATAATATATAGGGTTATTTACATTTCTCCACTTGAGGTGCAAAACACACCAACGCGAACGTCAGCGCGATTAGGCACGTGACGAGTAATTTCATTACTTTCCACACACCAGATACATGTGACCTCGGCTCACGGTGATTTCGGCCCAATGACCTCGGCCCACTTTAGTGATCTCGACCCAGTGATCTCGGCCCACTTTTTTCTCTCTCGGCCCAGTTTTGAAACAGTCGATTCTTCAGTCAATTCCTCTAATTCATTCAACTCATAAAAAATACAAAATGGTGACCTCGGCCCAATTTGGTGACCTCGGCCCAGTGAGCTCGGCCCATTTTTATACATCTCAGCTTTCTCAGTCACAGCGGGATTGATTGATATATGCTGTAATAAATTTACAGTATTAAAACGATGGTTGATATTAAATTTGTTGGCAAACATGTACATTTTTACAGCTGGCATAATAAAGTAACAAGTTTTGCGATATTAGCAATATAATTATTATATTATTATATTACTGCCAAACCCCTTTGTGTGATGCCAACTGACGAGCAAACATGTATATTTAAAACCGAATCTGCTCTAATGTTATTTTATTCGCTTATAGAATAAGTATTTTTAGATTGTTCTTCAAAGGGTGTGACACTATCCCCGATTGTTAGATTGGTATTCTTACGAGTGGACACGGTCACATGGTAGATACATAGGCTACAGTATAAAAAAAATGATCTACAGCGTTAATAAAAACGTATAAATTCTATTTCACATTTCACGGTATCACATTCTCCACCCGTTGAAATGTTAGAACAGTGCTTGTGAAATGCTGGGCCAGCGTTGCCGATGGTGATCCAACATTTATCTAGAATTGCTTCAACGTCTCGTGTTTTATGTCAGCACGAGCAGCTGGCCTACTTGAGATGTTATTTTTTTGAATTTTAAATTTAAGAGTATCAAAGTAAGTGAGCGACTCACTAATCATGCTGATAAAAAATGTTGATGGTAGTTCAAAGAAATGTTTGAACAAGCATAGGCCTACTACTAACTGTCCGCGTTGTTTATACCCCAGTCACACATAGCCTACACGAGGCACAGCCCACGCCTTGAGTGACAAAAATTAGAGCACTGCTTCGTTGTGCCTCCACGAATTGTGTCAGGATATGAGAAGAGCCAGCGAGTTCAAGACGACTAAACAGCGTGTTATTAATAAATCAGGTGTATAAATGAGCGAATGCACAGCGTTTCGCCACCGCGTTGTGCGTTAGCAGGGTGACAAAGTTAGCGACTACATCGCGCATCGCCAGCGCGAGGCATGAATAAGTTAGAAAGCATTTATAACGCTCCATATACGGTATATTTTTGCTGGACATGTGTTAGATCACGTTAGTTGGGCGCTATATGCGCGCTCAGTGCTGACATTTCTGCTTTTTTTCCCAGCCCTAAGGCTCAGTCACACATACTAGTAGTCGACGCACGACCCACACACTGAAAATTGATTATTTTTTGCTAGAGAGTCTGTCGTACGTCGGTCGTGCGTCAACACTCGTTACTGGTTCGTGGAGCGCGCTGCACTGACGCCACGCATATTTTTGTGCGCCCTCTAATCGTCAAAGGAAGTTGGGTATGTTTAAAATATAAATGTATACGCCAGAAGACCGCCAGAAACACGAAGGGCGCGCTAGAGCAACGTACGTCATATCAACGCTAAATATGTTTGCTTTGTATCACATGGCAGACCGTTGAGGGCGCCGGGCAGAACGGCATTTTTTTTTAATCATGTGAGGTGGTTTTTCACACGATACATGGCTTTAAGTGCAAAATTTGTTTTTAATTTGTCGAAATTAGGTTCAAATATATAATGTCATCATAAATTTGGGATACTATTTTTCTTTTAAAAATGGTTACATATGTACAAAACAAACTGATAAAAGTTACTATTATTGTCGACATAAGCATGCATTATAGGGTTTTTAAAATGCGCACTGTATGCGTCCAACGCGTTAGCAATGCGCTGTTCATTTGCACTCTGCGTTCGAAACACGCTGTGCAATCGCTATCAGCTCGCGACGTTTTTCACAATCCGGACTCAAATTGTTTTTTTTATTGTTTTTATGGGTGGACTTTGCGTCGTTTATGTGTGAATGGGACAAACCTCGATCAACGAAAACACAACGAGTTTAGAGCGTGTAATCTACTTGTGCCTAACGTTAGACTGGCGCTGGTCTGACGTTTTTCTGACGTCTACATTCACACGTGGAAAAACGCTCACATTTTCGAGCATGCAGACAATGTGCGCAGAGGTTGACGCACACAACAAATGAATGACATTCATCAGGCGTCCTCGTTAAATCATCAACGAATTATGTGTGATACCGGTCCGTCGATGCTGGACTCGCGGGCCGTGAACGCAGACAGTCTAGATCGTTAATCCTCTGCGTCCGAATAACCATGATAAGACGTGTGTTCCACGTCAATTATTTGCTTTAAAATTTAACATGCATTAAGAATTACTTTAAGTTAGATTAAGGTCAGTTGTAAAATCACCTTCCTACAGAGTGGAATGTTGTGTTGTAGGCCTATAATTATAACATATTCGTAGGTTTCGTATTGGCCTACTGCAGCACGCAGACTGTGTAGGGTTTTAAATCGCGGCACGCGCTATCACCAAGTAATCAACCCTTATTCTGCTAATGATCACAGTCGATATCCTAAAATAAAATGTTTTAATAAATAATATTGTATTATTTTGTATTATTGTTTATAACATGATAGTCGTGAAATTGATAATAATTACAATGAAAATTATCTGTAATTTTCATCCATATGAAAATTGTGCTTGCATTTAGTTTTGCCATTGACAAGATTCCAAATATCGTTATATTACACGATCCACTGAAGTTGTCATTACCTTCTCGTCCCTAAATTTCATTATTGGGCTTTATAAAATACATACATAAAATATTTTTAAAGTGGCGATCTCGGCCCATTTTGGTGACCTCGGCCCAGTGATCTCGGCCCACTTTGGTGACCTCGACCCAGTAACACTGCCTCAGAAAAGTGGGCCTTACACTTAGACCACTTTGTGCCGAAAAAACCAAAGTGGGCCGAGGTCACAGAAATGTGGGCTGAGGTCACCTGGTCCGAGATGGTCGTGGGCCGAGATCGCCAATACCCCACACACCAACGCGACATGTGAGGCTCGACAACCGGTGGGTGGGGGCCCTAGGGTAGTGGTTAGCACCGCTGATTTTCACGCTAGAGTTCGGGGTTCGGTTCCCGGTTTCGGCGGCTCGAAAGAAACAAATATGTTTCTCCCATATCCACTTGTAAAACTCAGTATTGTGGGGAGCCTCCGTGACCGAGAGGTAGCGTACTCGGCCTCAGATCGCCAGGGATCGAATTTCAAATCTTGTGTCTGGAGGACAGTGTTATCTCATTCATCTCATCATCCTCAGGAGGTTCTCCTGGCCCAGTTTAGCCTATATGTGCACAAAGGTGGCCTAAAGCCCGATTCATTTCATTTCATTTTGCGACAATCGGCGTGACGAAAATGTAACAGTTTTGAAAATGGTCGTGTTGCATATCACGCTCGCGTACGTCGTCGCGTTGGTACGTTTTGGCAATGATCAAATAATGTGTTTGAAAAACTGACGCGACGTCATTTGAAGCTGACAATCACGTCACCAATTCCAGCTATATAGAAATGATTGTATGTATGTGTAATACAGTAAATGATGGGAAAATATCACATTATATAATGATGCTAGCAGGTAACTTATAAGATAAAGGTTAGATGTAATACAGTAAAATACTGTGACGTTTATGTTTATCAGAAATATTACCTCTAGATTTAATTTAATTTTAGTGTTGATATATGTTTTAAATATTGAAGTGCCAGAAGCGTTGTGCAGGCAACTGTTCTTGTTGTATTTGGGGATTTGCTTGTTCGGCTCTCTGTGTTTGCTATGGTACATGCTCTCGCCTCACTCTGGGTGACTAAGAAATGAACTATGCATAATACGAGAATGAAAAAACAAATAAATTTAATAAATACGTTTAAAATGACTATGATGTTACCTTTTTTCATTTTTAAGTCATATTTGACCGTGAAAAGGACTTTTTGGGTGACCTTGACCTTGTACAAAACAAATCCCTCCCGAACTGTTTCGTGACGCGAAAACACTACAAAACGAGGTATTATATGATTCTTTGTGACTTTATTTGTAAAGTTTTGAAATTTTCATTTCTTGATGGCGGCCATTTTGGCGGCCATTTTGAATTTATTAACCCGCAAATTTTTTAGGTTGAGACCAAAATCGTATTTAATTTGTCAAAACCTTGTTCTGTGCCAAATTTGAAACTTGTATCAATCTGGGATACATAAATTGAAAATGACTATATCATATCTTTTTTTGTTACATTTCTATGTCATATTCAACCCTAAAAATGACTTTTTCGGGTGACCTTGACCTTGAATCGTAAAATATTCTCCCCCGACAGATTCGTGAAAAAACAGGGTATTGCATGATTCATTGTGACTTTATTCGCAAAGTTGTGAAATGATCATTTCTCGATAGCGGCCATTTTGGCGGCCATTTCGAATTTGCTCAACCGACGAGGTGTCGGTCTGAAATTTTTGGGCTTGAGACCAAAATTGTATTATATAAGTGAAAACCTTGCTCTGTGCCAAATTTGGGACTTGTATCCATCTGAGGAACATCCGAGAGACTTGTCCACTGCACTAACTAATCCTGCTTGTAACAAGACGCCTTGTTAATAGTATAATACATCCTGAAACTATTTTTGGTCGCTGATTAAAGATCACGTTTTGACATCGTCTGCAAGTCTTACATTTTGGCAAATATCACTTTTCTATATCTATATCTGGGCAATTTTACATAAAGGGTGCATTTAGGAAAAATTGAAACTTTACACAATTTTTTACCAAATACTGCTAGATATTTAGAAGAAACATTTTTTATTTTAACAAGGGTTGTATGGGGAAGCAACAGACCAAATTTGATAAAGTTTTGTCAATTATTTCTTTATGAATCAGTGGTATTTATGTTATTTTCAACACATTTTGCAGTCTCATCCCCGAATTGTCTTCATAGGAGGGTTTTTCTATTCCAGATATGCATCTAACACACAAATAAAGTTTTATTTGTGGTATGGCTAGTGGTCTCACGATCCAATCGACACATGTTTGACAAAAATCGAGTCACAAAATCTGATTTTATGTGTATTTATTGAGTTTAGTTTTTTTCATTTTTTTCCCGCCAGTACATCACTGCCCAGCTTGAACTATCTACATATATATAGACATTTAATTACTCTTTTGAATAGGTCTGGTGGTTATATATGGCATAAAAATACTTCAAACTGATTGCTGATTAACATAGGCAAATTAATTAGAATTACCTGTATGTATGTGAAAATTCCGTTAAAATAATGTCCTCTCCAGTACATCACTATTCAAGATCCACGCAATATATCCTGCCTCTTTGAGCCCCCCCCCCCCCACGTGGATATTAATTGGAAATTCATGTTAAAACAACCACATATTTATACATTTTTAGATAAAAATAGTGTTAAACTAAAATTGTCCCCTCCAGTACATATTATCAATATTTAGTATTCTTTGTGTGATAAGACCTAATTTTTGTATTTTACTGATATATATTGGTAATTATGTATTATTATTATAAAGCCTTCGTTAATGGTAGCTACTAGACACCAACAAATATATATTTATTGAAATTGTATTTCATTAATGGATAAGTTGTAACCAAAAAATATTTTGTGGGTGTTTACTTTGTGTTTCATTTTTAAATCAATATTAGCATTTAAATGTAATTTTTTCACTGTTCCGACTTACGAGACCTACTAGTACAATATATATACATTTATGGCGTATATATCATCAACCAAATGTGCTCTATATTGTCTATAATAGGCTGCCAGTACACTGCGTACTGGAGGGGACAAAACGTATGTAACACTGAAAGTGTAATTACTCAGGGATAGAACTTGTGGTATTTTTCATGCTTGTCAAGCGATTTAAGCGGTCTGTACCGATACACAATCTACAAGACTACTTGAATTAAAAAAAGAAATGTGTTTGTAGCAACTAGGTCTTTTTGCTTCACCAAACCATAATAGTTTCGCTTCGGCGGCCCCACTCCTGTGGACCTTGACGATGCTGCACATGCGGATGGGTGGATAATGTTTGCTCAACGAACCATGATGACCCGCCTACTTTAAAATGGATTTATTAGTTTAAATGTATGATTGTCATATACATCTTCTATTGCAAAAAATGAGTTTAAATGTCTTGTTGACTTTCAAAATATGACCAGAAATGAGAACTACATACTATCTAATGCCCCTGTTCATGATCCACCCAGGAGGTGGTTTCACTACAGGTTATATGCTAGGATATAAAATTATGTCATTTCTTATAACATGGCCCCAGTCCCCAGATATATAATAGTTGATAGCGCACATGTTACTGGTACATGATGTAGGAGCTTACAATGCTCAAGTTGGCGCAGCCTTGTATGGCCTTATTTTGCTATGCCTGATAGTGATATCTGGCAAACCATGCCAAATAGCCAGACAATTAATTGATATAATATAAAATGTGAGGTTTTAAGGAGGGCATCTTCTCCACAACAAGGCTAGACAAATCGTTTGATATAGCTAGACTATAGCTATAAAATATCGGGAGGTTTGAGAAAGTGTTACCAGCATACCAGTTATATTCATAAAATATACATGTATGCCTCGAAAAACTTCCAAATCTATCAGGTTCAAAATGGCCATCTGGTGTCCATTATTTAACTTAACATGCTTCATATCCAGTGCCAGATAACCAGACAATTAATATAAAAGAAAATGTGAGGTTTCCGGGAGGGATAGACCTTATTTCAACTCAGATCACATTCAAAATTACCAACTATCTGCCATTTATTATCTACTTTAAAAATATATATTATGTCTGATATATCTAGCAAATATTGCCAGACAGCTAGACCATAGAATAAGAAAACAAAATGTGAGGATTTAAGGATCGAGGGAAATGCCCTGAAAAAATCTCAACTCCCATCAATTTCAAAATTACCCTGATAACATCACAGTATTGGCCCAATGAAATGGTTTAATTGGGCCTGATTATCATTATGTCTTGCACATTGGTGCTGTTTTCAGCCAATACAGTTTATGATCTATATTCTGCATTGGACCAGTAATGGGCCAATAAAGGCAAAAAATGTAGTCGCATAATAGCAACCGCTGAATACTGGATTTTAACCGCTGTTACTGCCGATAGCATCTGGTATAATATAGGAATTGGCCTAATGACGTCATGTGTATGCCTACTTTATTATACGTGATATCTGCTAAAATGTGCCAGATAGTTCAAAGGTCATTATGCTAAAACAAAATGTGAGGTTTCAGGGAGATATTTTGGCAAATATTAACTCATCAAATTAAAAACAGCCGATAATCGGGATATATGAAAAAAAATCAACTTTAATAGGTCCTGTTATGAATACAAATATATCCCAGATTTGTAGATATAGGCCTAGGCTGGAGTGAGAGAACGGTATTTTTATATAAACATGATAAATTATTATTTGTACCATACTAAAATAGTTAACCAGTAATTGATTTACCGTAGTAAAAACGTAGCCTGGTGTAAAATAATGGTAGGTCTATTGCTGCATGCATGTACATTTGTATTCAGTTTGAGGTATGTATTATTTTTTTTTAAATTGTATGTACCGGTACATACAAAACTTTGTATCCAATTATATAAGCTCAAGATCGGCTGGAGTTAATATTATTTTTAAACCACTGTACATTAATATATTGTGTACGGTACATTAGCATAATAAAACAGTTACACTACAACTAAGTAACAAAGTAAAAAGAAAATGCTAGATTTCAGGGAGTGACAGCTGAGACCTAACAAATTTGTACTTGATCACATTCAAAATAGCAGACTTGCGGCAATTATTTATTATCGAATATGCCTGATATCGGGCAAACTACGGTATGTTAGCTAGCTAGACCCTACAACAAGCTTATGCTCCTAACAGCCATGATGAAGTGAAGATAAGCGAGGAATATGCCTTGAAAATGGTTGTTTTCATTTAAACACCTTGACAAATTTCAACTCTATCAAATGCAAGATTGCTGACTATTACCCATTATTTACTAAATGCTTGATATCAGGCAAAGCATCCCAGATACCTAGCCCATTACTATAATTTATCCAACTCCCCTCATGAAAGTCCAGAAAGTATTTTGTTGACATATATATCCCTCCCTCAAACCTCACATTTTGTTTTATACCATAAACCTCACATTTTGTTTTATAGTATAAAACAAAATGTCAGGTGTGAGGGAAGGATGTGCCAACAAAATGCTTTCCAGACTTTCGTGAGGGGGTTGGAATGGATACACTAACTGTCTCTGCGGTTATATTGGAATAATAGTAATGTAGATGTATGTAAACTATGACTGATGGAGCTATTTTATCCCTTTTTAGTAGTTTACTAGTTATTAAGTTAAATTATTGAGTGATCATTCATGCTTACAGGTTTGTTATTGTTGTTAAAAAAAATATGTCCTCTCCAGTACATTTAATGATATCAGCTTGAACACCGTGACATTGTCCATGTTATGTCACAAAAATCGAAATTATCAAGTCTCCACCCACTATTATGTGGTGGTGGAAACTTATTGTTTTTGCTGAGTCCGCCCGCCGCCGCCGCCGCCGCCACTTGTTTCTGCTCTCACTCGAAAACCCCTACTCGGATAATTTCCAAATATTTGCAGTATGCATACTGGCCCTGGGGAATTTGCCTGGTGAATTTTTTGCGTTTTTCAGTTTCTTCAACAAAATCCAAGATGGCCACCAAAATCCTATGGCGCACGCTACAGCTTGAACCGCTTTATCGATTTGTTTCATGTTTGGTTTAAAGGAAACCCTTTACCCTGGCCGTGAGCTGAAAAGCTCTTGGTGTGATTCTGATAATAAAAACTTTGATTTTTTTTACATTTTAGTATTTTAGCGGATATTTCTGTTCTGCTCATTTTGGCCATCATCAAAATCTGTTAATATAGCCATACAGCCCCACTCGGATTATTTCTAAACATTTGCAGTATGCATATTGGCCCTAGGAAATTTGCCTTGTTAATTTTTGTCGGCGTTTTTCAGCTTTTTCAACAAAATCCAGGATGGGCGCCAAAATCCTATGTCGCTCTCTAGAGCTTGAACCGCTTTATGTATTTATTTCATGTTTGGTTCAAAGGAATAACCCTACCTTGAATGTGTGCTGATTAGTTTTTTGTGTGATTATGATAATAAAAACTTATATATTTTTACTTTTTAGGATTTTAGCTGATATTTCAGTTTTGCTTATTTTGACTATTATCTAAATTTTATAATATGGTTATACCGCTCAAATTTTAGCTTTTGTGTATGCTCAGTGGCCCTGAGGAAAAAGTCAGGAGAATTGTTTTTTTCATTTTTTCAACAAAATTCAAGATAGCCGACAAATCACATGTAACTCTGAAGAGCTTGAACTGCTTCACCGATTTGTTCCAAGGAAGCAACTTACCCTGGCAATATCTCGATTAGATTTTGGTGTGATTCTGACATCACATTTTCATGTGGTTTACATAAAAAATTTGTGACAGCACTGTATTTCTCTATAATTATTGTACTATGTGGGGCGGGTGGAGACGCAAGCTTTGCCCCTCAGGCAAATCTAGTTTTCCATTGTTTTTCCTTGATGGTGTTTAACACGATGCAGACAAATAGTTGCGGCCTGTAACCGTGATAAACCACTTACACATCATTTTATTTTTAGCAAAGTTTATACAATTATGCTACTTCGGCTCAATTGGAAAACACAATGTTGAGTAATAACAATATATATTGGAGCAAAATTAGAATATGAAATGATGAGCAACATATCATGATTATTGATCTAAAGTATGCATTTATAGCACTTGTGATGTTGTTATTTCAACCGTTAAAAACAATGTCCCCTCCAGTACAGTTTGTCATACATATAATTGTGCAGAGGATTCCCATAAAAAAGCACTGTACACATGTACAAAATATGTCATATATAATATTCAAGCTATATGTGTATATTTAGTTGATGTCAGAGCACTAATTTGTTGAGCTGTCGAAGTACATGCTGTACAATTCATACTTGAGTGTATTGCAAAATTTCATTTGTCACATTTCAAATGAATATCAAATCTATATACATGTGAAATACGGGTACAACACATAGTGATCTTCCCTTTAGAAACACGACAATAAAAAAAATAAAAAAAATTAGGGGTTAGGATTTTCAAATCACCTACATTATTAGCATTTTAGCAGAGACTAATGATTGTTAAAACAAATGTCCCCTCCAGTACACGCAAAAACTGCATACATTTCACAAGTCAATATCTTCATTCATGGGCATAATTAAGCTCTGGAAATTTAACTGATGTTGGGGAATGACATCTCGTTGTCAAAAGCTGTGAAATTATCATACATGGGATGTTTTTATTTTTGACATGCTATGAGACTTTTTGTGTGCCCTTTACGTGAAATTGCCCATCTATAGGTTTTTCTATATCTATATATAACTAGGCCTACAATAAGTAACTACAAAAGTAAAAAATGTATACTAGTATCTTGCCGGGTATTTATTGTGAAAATGTGTGGCTCTCTGACATGTTTGTGTTTCAGGTATTTTTTTTTCGATGAAAAACGGGGTGAATATGAATACATTGCTGTGGCGCACCACCAAGATACTGCGCTATTACAAACCGGTCCCTGGGAAAAATGTATAACAAATCGGCGCAGTTACGTTTTAAAGCCTAGTTACCAGCTTCCATTCTTTCTGCGTAGATTTTTCTGTACATTTTTCTAACTCATCGTTTCTAGTCACTCCACCGTTCGATTCTATTGTTCAGTTGTTTGTTTTAAATGTACTTGTTTGTTCCTGTTCACCCCATGGTTGGGTTATGCCCACAAGGGACTGCGATAGACAATGTTGATGTTCCTATTTACCCCCTTTTGGGGGTGACTCGGAACACGCAGTTGTTTTTTTAGTACCACCATAAGACACCCGATGTGTATGGGCATAAATGTCCCGCAAAATATTTGTAGGAAAATAGTTAAAACTCCCCACAAAGACGTACACCTGGAACATGAGTTTATTTAACAAAAATCATGATGTAATATTTCAAGTAGACCCTCACAAGCAACCATTAGACGCGGCTTCATAAAACTTGGCACATAGTTGCATAACCCTCAGGGCTTTAATGTGAAATAGATGACGCCAAGGATATTTCAATGTCATTTCAAGGTCAAATAAACTTTTTTTTTAATGTAAGAAAATCGTATTTTTTATAGCTTGCCGTCTACCGAGGATTCGCATTCTTGCGAACTTGGACAAAGAAGGATTAAGCACAACTATATACATACACAGACATATGCCAGAATCGTTCTATTTAACATGATTACCACCAATCTACTGTATAACATTCAGTAGTTGGACGAGCATTGTATCGAGCTAAACTAGAGTGCAAAGTCAGCAATTTGCTTTCTAAAATCCTATATCTGAATTATGCTTATAAATATACAAACGTTCCTAATACGATTACATTTAACATTTGACATTTAAACTGCGTGGGACAAAGGGATCCTAATGTGTAAAATGGCGGCCATCTTGACGATGCTCCATCGAGCTGATTTCTGGTATTTTTGTTTTGCGGGTTGCCAAGAGATATGCCTATATTTTCGAGAAAAAAAATCAGCTTGGAGTACGCCCGTTCCCAACTCAGTCCTCCAAAGTGGCTCTATAATCACCTGTTGTGGGACATCATGAAATTGATCGTACATTTCTATAGTGTATAGTATAGTATTTTTAGTGTAAAATTACCTTTCAAAAGCATCAGCTGAATAAAATATGGCATAATTATGTGGGTAAGACGTTACATACGCATACATGAAGGACGTCCACTACCAGGATTGTTTTTAGAACATTTTTAGTTCATCTATTTGCCTAGGCCTATACATTATTTCTACATCAAAATATACAAATTAATATACAAAGGATATACTTTATATACATAGTAGAACAGGAAATCAAGTGATGGCATGTGGACAAAACATGTATGTCATTTTTTTGTGACAACCTAGGCATATACAACCTAGGCAACCTAGGATATTGAACGTCATCTACATGTGTAGCTGATAAATGACCCACTTTTATAAATATCCAATAGAAATTGGTGAAAATGTGACGTCACAACCATCACGGCATGACGTCACAAATGCACGTTTTATGAAAAACTCGACCACTTGCCACAAAAACTGTTCACGCTACGTAAAACTAGACGTTCATACATTTCCAGCGATATATTATTTGTCTCTAGGAATTTAAGTGTCAACTACTAGTACATCTATGGCCTGAATATCGCGCAATTTGCAGTTATCGCGGACTGTGTAAACTGACCTTTACCCAGCGGACACGATACATTGAATCGATGGTGGATCAATGTTGGGCCGACGTCGTAGACGGCGGGGCAACATTGAACCAACATTGATTCGATGACTCGCGTTTTATACATAGACCAATACTAATCGATGTACAATTATTATTGATGTGATATATGCCTAATTGTATTGTATAATTGTATAAATGGTTGTTGTATATCGGTCATGGGCATAGTAGTAATCAGCATTGACCATGTAGATCACCCATAAATAAAACGTTCTGGTTTTGTGAAAGATGAGGCGATATTTTGCTTCGAGATTAGTTCAGATTTAATTCTATATTGCATACATGTTTTTCTCTATGTTAAAAAACTATAATGGCACAGGAAACTTCACCAAGAGGCATGCGCAGCCTCACCCCATTTAACCTGGCTCATCAGAGCTTCTAAATCATTTAGATTTCTGATTCTAATAATCGTATTAATTCATCTTTTTGTAAGACGTGGTTGTTTTAGTTGATATTACATATTCACCGCATACATGACTACTTCACAAAGTAAACTATCACTGTTATAGTCGCAATTTCAGCATCGATTCTAAATGAGAATACACGGTTATCTTAAGCACTAATATAGGCCTACTCTACCTATTAATTAACCCTTTGAGTACGGGCGACGCTTTTAAGCGCATT
This sequence comes from Flabesymbios commensalis, assembly GCA_964017125.1. Taxonomy (NCBI): domain Eukaryota; kingdom Metazoa; phylum Annelida; class Polychaeta; order Terebellida; family Flabelligeridae; genus Flabesymbios; species Flabesymbios commensalis. The sequence goes on along the minus strand of OZ024906.1, from coordinate 38,255,951 downwards.
CATACTGTTTTTCCACAACCAAAATTTGCCAGAAATTGAACAAATATGCATGTATAAATCTTGAGTAAACCCTCAATTGTGAAATTTAGCAGGTTTAATTTTTAAGTGAGGAGGTATTTTTCTTTCATTTGAAGTTGGCAATTGCGTGAGCAATGCCAACTTCAAATGAAAGGAAAATGTTAAGTAGTAATGAAGCACTTAACGAGTTAAGCATTACAGCACTGAAATTCTTTTGTATAAACCATGGAGACCAAAGGGTTTTCTTCAATTTAAAATCATCCTAAATGTCTTAGTTAGATCTTTCCGCATCATTTGAATACCTATGTTATGGGTCTACAGCCATTAAAATTATTTAATTCTTAGTCGCTGACGTCTAAAGGCGTTAGGTGACGTTAAATTCTGACGCGTAAACTCGGTCTCCGCACTGAAAGGGTTAGTCATGTAATTTTAAAATGACATCTTTATAGTACTGCAGAGCATAATAAAAAAACATTACATGTTATCTTAAACATAAAGAGGTTGATGGTCATTGTGCATGTTCGTGTCATAATTATGGTTGTTGCCAAAATGTAATTGCAGCATTAAGGGGTGACGATGATCATTGAATTGTTAGTAAGTGCATAAAAACAACCTAATCGCTGACGGAGTCTACACCTAACTACATATTTATGAGTGGGCGGGGAAGAAACATTTTTTTTGTCTTTGAAACCTGGGACGGGGGACGAGCTCGCAAGCCCCGACGTGACGTAATTACTACACCCGCAGAGCGCCCAAACCAGGTCCAAATTAATAAAACATGAGAATACCATTTGTAATCTTAGACAAGAGAAGTCACAGTGATCCCTTTTCTTCAGAGATGAACAGGTCTGAGGAAATGGACCGTATATTATCCACCTTATTGAACCAGAATTCTCTGAACTCCGCCATAACGTCATAACATTTACTGTGATTTTGAGGTGACTCAGGGTTAATTACTTAAAATAACTCAAAGGTCAGCCCTTTAACCGCCGGTGCCGTCCATATTCATTTTTTACATTTTTTATTAGCATATTACATATCAGCTTTTAAACCTGCTAAAGATAAAACGTGACATTAACGAGCAAGATTTGAAAAGAGTTGACCTCCATTTTGTCAAATCTGAATAATTTTCATGCACTTGAAGTTGTGGATCGCGTCAGCGAGACACAACTTCAAGTGGGTGAAAATTCCGATTGAATAATTTGGCGGCTAAAGGGTTAAAGGTGTGACCTCATATGATCGGTTCTTTTGCCAGCACTGGGTAAACTTGTGTTTGCTGCGCGAACAGTTTCATTTCCATTAGCTCGATATGTACAAAAGCACCTATTTAGCCCTGGCACCGTAAAATTAAGAAATTATTACACAGTTTCACCAGCTTGGTTTGTGGTAACAAAGAATATAAATAAGCAAATAATGTTGTTAAAAAGTCCACGCAATGCTATTTTTGAAGGATGTCCATTTAGAGAGCAGGCCGTCTCGGATAGAGGTGTGGTTATCAGGTTATGACCATGTGGCCAAATGGAGTACCTAGTACTGAAAGGTAAAGAGTGACGTATTGGCGTGACTTATCGAGTACACGTAAACCGAACAAAATCAAACAGCAGTAACTGATCAGTTGAGAAGAAGGTAGATACTGCCGTTTGTCGCTTCGCTGCAGTCTTATAAACAGGAAGACAACCAGTCGCCTGGCCACAGACAAGATTGAGAAAGGAGTAGATCCAGTAGCAGTCTGATAGTCCCTGCAATCAGTGTTGGTGAGTATTTTATTACGATATTATTGTTAAGGCAGCTCCTTGGGATGACATCAATTTTCGTTTTTAATTCCTTACTGAAGTAGTGTATCCCACGGATCATGTTTTTATTTTTTTCAGAATGTTCATATTTTTTCAAATATTTTTTATCAACATTCCTATGAAACCAGAAGTAACCCGAACAAACTATTTGTATACCTGAAGGATGATTGAGTGTTTTCACAGCATTGGACCACATGCTGATGGCATCGGCCCAGCGTTGGGTAGACAATCAGTGCTGCAGGTGTGTCGTCCCGTGTCCTGACTATAAGACATCAATTAGCGGCGACTGCTCTGATATTACCGTCTGATACGTGGGAATATGTGATGTAAAGTGCTGAATATTGCTGACTTGTTTTGTTTACATGGCAATATACGACCTGGAAATACAACTATTTCACTCTTTTTCGGTGCTTTAAAATTGTTTTTTGACTTTTTCGTATTTTCAGTTAAGATCAGTAGGCTATATAGCTTCATATAAATTAAATTTTCAAAATTGACAACATTGAAAGTGTCTCATCCCAAGGGGTCCCTTTAATACATTCTCTCGGCCATTACCCGTAGGAACATGCACTTTATTAAAAAACAAACAGAAAAACAGTCGGTCTAACACTAAGACGAATAGATTTACATTAGACGTATCAACGCAAGCTACAAATAACTAGCCTCAACCCAGTAAGCACGACACATTGACCCAATGTTGGGTTAATGTTGGGCCACCGTCTGCGACGCTGGCCCAACATTAATTCAACATTGGGTCAATGTGTCGTTCTTACTGGGCATTTTAACAGTCTGAAGATTCTTCTCATCCTAACGTCCTCTCATTTCCATTAAAAAATAAAGATATAGCTTATTTTTACTGATGAAAAAGAAGAGAACGTTGGGATATGATCAGCCCTACCATTTTTTAGTGGGACGGACCACTGATCTAACACGCGTTTGAAATTACCCCCCCCCCCCTACTGGGCAACTTGTGGTCCTAATTTAGCATTTGACTTCCATTGTCACTCAATCCACTCAATTCTTCTGGTGCTGATATTTTCAGAAATGAAGGCATTCACCACTTTAGTGTCGTTGACATTGATGGTACTGTTGTACGTCACCGTGGCCGCGGCTTGTAGATGTATGCAACCAACTCTAGCAAACGTGTGCGAGCGAGATTTCGGTGAGTAGAAATGTCAAACGTCATCAGTGGTCACAGCAGGACACATCGCACATGTTAACACTCTGATTCGATCATTATCGGATTATAACCTCAATACGATTTACAATAAGACCTCACCACAGAAAACTCAGCCTTTGAGAGCAGCTTATGTGGGGTTGAATACTCAGCCTTTGAGACTAGCTTATGTGGGGTTGAATACTTGTTATTTGACAGTTATGAAAGATGTTATCAGCCATTTATTTTGTGTAGTGGCAGAAACGTAAATATTATCATTCTTGGTACTAATTAAGCTATTACTATTTGCCTTTGTATGGTAGTAGCAATATATTTAATCATACGCGGTTCATTAGCAAAATTAGCATTTGATGTACTAGACATGTCCGCATATTTATTCACACACTTTTGGAGATTCATTGTTGTTTAATCTTGCTAAATCATTAAAGGGACAGGCCTAGGCTAAAATCATAAAAAAATCGGTGATTTTATTTTGGGTTCTTATAATATGACCATATGATGTGAACATGTCCAAAGACTAGAACTGCATTTAAAAAAAAAATTGTGCTGCGCATTCACCAGTTAGACTAGATATAGAGACGAAATTCCTGATTTCTAATTATTGACAACCATGTCAAAAATAGGAAATGCGGGAATTTCGTCTCTATATCTAGTCTAACTGGTGAATGCGCAGCACAAAAATTATAAAAATTTGCAGTTCTAGTCTATGTACATGTTTACATCATATGGTCATATTAAGAACTCGAAATAAATTTCACCGATTTTTTAAAGATTTTAGCCTGGGCCAGTCCCTTTAATAATGCTAAAAGTGGAAAACATAAATATATTATGTAAATGTAGGCTTACATGATGAATATCGATATTGAACAGTTTATATGGAGCCGATATCTATTTTACCCAAGAACAAGTGTTCCGGCACCTTTTTCGTCTAATAGTGTATACTTTAGTAGAATGTTAGACTTATATTTTCTATTTTCGTTTTTTTTCAGCGATAAGAGTTAAGGTTGGATCATCTATCATAAGCGTGAATGACAAAATAATAAAGATAAAGAAAGTGATAGATGTATACAAAGTGAGTATTATGCGCGCATTTAGCTAACTGTAAGAGCTAACCCTTAAAGCGCTGACGTATTTGTTGTATAATCCATGGAGACCAAAATATTTTTTTCTATTCGAAATCATCATAAATGTCTTCGTTAACTCTTTCTGATTCATTTGAATACCTGTGTTCTGGGTCTACAGCCATTATAAATATTTTTATTCTTACAGTGCGGGGATTGACTTTAGACTTCAGAATCTGACGTCTATAGACGTCAGATTCTGACGACTAAAGTCGATCCCCGCGCTGTAAGGGTTAACTCGTCACGATTCGTTGATCAGGTTAATAACAATAATATCTGCATCGCGAAGTCAACTCCACGGGGTCGACTACAACCAGACGAATTCATTTCAATAACCGGGCTCATCGAATTGAGACAACCCAACTGATTTAATTAATAACACTTCGACTTAGTTTGCAATCGGTGGTCTGCAAGGTTTACTGGAGAGCGCTGTTATCCGTGATTCAAATTCATTTTTTATATTTTCTAATATAATCTGGCACATATGTCCGCACTAACATAAATCATTTAGACTTTGTGCACCGTGGTTGACAGAGACATGATTGAAATAAACAAAATGGTCCAAATTAATTCAGGGGTGAAAATTTTACAGTACCGTAGATTAATGGGTGCTACTTGGCTTCGCATGGCAGTTGTACCTTCTCTGCCATATGAACTCGTGAACATATGGATCACGATGGCGGTGTGAACATCACTAAGTTGTGCACAGACAAAGTTGTACACGAATAGTTAAGATATCGCTCTACAGGAATTTTGATGGAAGCAAGTTGGTACGTCCACATTTTGGCCGCCATCTTGGTTTTCAAAATGGCCGCCACTTGGGACCTATATTCAGCAATATTTCACAAAGGAAGACAATTAGAGAGCTTGTAACAAGCTGATTTTTTCATGATAGAACCCTAAAGGTATCTATATTAACACAGTGAGCGTTCTAGAAAATCCTTCTCATGCACTCTGACATATTCAAGATGGCGTCCAAGATGGTCGTCAGCGTATAGTCATATTTGATAAATAGAGTAAAATGATCGATTTTAGCTCGATTTTCTTTTGTAATACACCATTTCAAATAGTTTTGTGGCCAGTAAAGCTATATAGACCACCCCCAGCAATTTTGAAAACATATTTAACCCTTTTATCCCAAGAGGCTTTTTAGCGAACGCCCCTGTAATCTTTATTGGGACAACATTATTATTTATAATCAATTAATTAAGTATTAATTGTGATGTATATTGGTTTCAGTAATATAGCTATATTAAAAGCACGCTTATTGGTCAATTGATTTATATTTTTAGTTATTCAAGATGGCGTCCAATATGGCTGCCAGTGTATGGGCAGATTTAAGAAATTGTGTAAAATCTTCAATTTTTTATCAAATTTATCTTGTAGTACATCATTTCAACTAGTTTTATGGTCTGTGAGTCCATCTAAACTCCCCCCAGACAACGTTAAGCAATATTTAGCACCTTAACATGAGGATTTTCAATTAGCGATATAAAACATCCAAAATGTAGTTGGTGAACCACTTAGCCCATAAACCTTTCGAACTGTTTTTCGGGTGTGAAACTGATTCATGTTTTCATAAAAATACTTGATAAATTAATACCCAATTTAGTGCAAATGATCCTCAGGGGCTCTTAGATGTACCTTTATGGGCTAATGTACTTAAATGTGTCTACTTTCACTATCATACTTACTTTATGAACATTTCGGATGATATAGAGGCTGAAAATAAACCATAGAGGATATTTCTGATCAAACAACAAGCTCACGGTCTCCCGGTGAACACAACAGCATGGGCAGTAATGCATCTTTTGTGGATGAGTGAACGGGAAGGTCAATCAAGTGTCTTAGATAGGAAAACAGGGAGCTGACATGGAAAGCAAGTAGTTATTTGCGGTTGAATGCCGGTGGTGTTCCTAAATGCTTCTATTCCAAAACTGCGCAGATTAGTCAGAGCATAGAGTTAACTCTATGGTCAGAGCCAAGAAGCAGTTCCAGGATACAGAACAAACCCACAGGAATGATCATCAGCGGTATGATCACCAGCTAAATATTCGATATTTATGCTGAAGAACTATCTAATAGCATTTTGTTTTGGCTGGTCAAAGGGGCCGGTTATTTATTCGCCCAAATACCCTTGCCCTATGCAAACTCATTACATGGTCACACAAGGCTGCAACTCTCTTATTCTGGCCACCATCAGTAGGATGGCTAGTTTTATGGCAATCTTCATTTCATATGGTACTGCTTCAATGGAATTGTGATTGCACTGTATACGTACACCACTATAACAAACCATCTTGTCTCGTATAGATACAAACATCATATGCCTACCTCCAGTCTACGAATACATAGCCGATCTAAATGAATCATCGCTGCCATCCAGTTTTCACTGATGGAGTATGAAAGTGGCTAATTGTCACTTGCACCACAACACGCCGTTTCCGATAATTCTGCAACGTTTTTGAGGCTGGAGAAAGTTATGATGAAGACCATCGATGTGATATCAACAATTCCAACTCCTCTAACATTACAGGAGAAGACATAGAAAATAGTGGCGGTAGCATCATGCCATACGAGTCTTTAGACACCAGTCCGGATATACAACACAGTCAGTTCTATGCCTGATAGGCAGAAGCAGCTGATTTTTTTGGTAGATTTGAAAAAAAATATCATGCAGCACTGTATCATTTAAAACTCCTCTCTAAAATAGTTTTCACACAAGAGCCCTATATACACTGTCATTATAAATACACCACCTTTCCAGCGCAATTGATTGACGTCGACATACCAGTGCATTGATTAAAGCACCTATATATTCGTTTAATTTACATGTATCACTGATAATTGTTGTGATCCAGTATGTATATGGTGACTTTATTACCAGGCGGATGCACTGACAATGAGTGGTTCACTCAGAAAACATCACACTTACATGCAATATATCATCAAATGATCTGTCCAGCACAAATCAGTTTCACACCTAGAAAACAGCTGTAAAAGTGTATGAGCCATGTGGTTCACCAATTACATTTTTGTGTGTTTTTTGTCGCCGAAATTAAAACTCTCATGTCAATGTGTTAAATATTGCTCAACATTGTCTGGGAGTAGTTTAGATGAGCTTACAGACCATAAAACTAGTTAGAATAATGTATTACAAAAAAAGAAGAAAATTGGGCTAAAATTAATGAATTTGCACAAATTCTGAAATCTGCCCATACACTGGCAGCCATCTTGGACCACATTTTGAATAACAAAAAATACAAATTAATTGACCAGTGTGAAATCAGTGTGACTTCACTATAACTATATTACTGACACCGATACATCATTAATACTGAATTAATTGATAATAAATAATAAAGTTGTCCCAATAGAGATTACAAAAGCGTTAGCTGAAAAGCCTCTCGGGATAAAAGGGTTAAATATATTTTAAAAATAGATGGGGGTAGTCCATATACATTTACTGATCACGAAACTATTTGAAATGGTCCATTACAAAAGAAAATTGAGCTAAAATCTATCAATTTACGAAAAAAAAGCATAAATCAGTTTCACACCCGAAAAACAGCTGTAGAGCTAAGTGATTCACCAATTACATTCTGGATATTTTATGTCGCTAATTGAAAATTCTCATGTTAATGTGCCACGTATTGCCTAACGTTGTCTGGGAGTTGTTTAGATGGACTCACAGACCATAAAACTAGTTGAAAGATATATTACAAAAGAAAATTGCTATAAAATTGAAGAAATTACACAATTTCCTAAATCTGCCCATACACTGGCAGCCATATTGGACGCCATCTTGAATAACTAGAAATACAAATTAAGTAACCAATATAAGCGTGCCTTTAATAAGCCTTTAAAAAAGTATTACTGACACCAATATACATCACCATTAATATTTAATTAATTGATTATAAATAATAATGTTGTCCCAATAGAGATTACAGAGGCGTTCGCTAAAAAGCCTCTTGGGATAAAAGGGTTACATAGGCTTCCAAAATTACTGGTGGTAGTTTATATAACTTCAGTGACCACGAAACTATTTGATATGGGATATTACAAAAGGAAATCGAGCAAAAATCGACCATTTTACGCTATTTATCAAGTATGACTATACGCTGGCGGCCATCTTGGACGCCACCTTGAATATGTCAGAGTGCTCGAGAAGGATTTTCTAGAACGTTTACTATGTTAATCTAGATACCTCTAGGGTTCTTTCATGAAAAAATCAGCTTGTTATGAGCTCTTCAAGTGTCTTCCTTTTCGAGATATTGCTGAATATAGGTCCCATATGGCGGCCATTTTGAAAACCAAGATGGCGGCCAAAAACTAGACGTACCAACTTGCTTCCATCAAAATTCCTGTACAGGAAGATCTTAACTATCTGTGTGCCAAAATTCACAATTTTATCCAGAAGTGCACACTTCATCTCATATATTGACTTAAGAGCCCCCACTATCTCAGTTATCATGGCTTTGCACGTTGTCTGGCAGATGGAGCACTGTGGGGGTGTGGACTTCACCAAGCTGTACACAGGCACATCATCGGCTGCCTGCGGTCTCACACTCACATCCGGAAAAGTGTACCTCATAACAGGTGGGTAATAAGAAATCCTCTACAATATTTAATCTTTATCAGTGAAGAGGGAAGAAACATTGTTTTATTCGTTGATGAATTCACGACACCAGAGCCTCGCTGATTTTGGACCAACAATGTTACAACTTAAACAACTAACGTTAGTTTATATATCAAATAAAGTTCAGTTGTTGAAATAGTTTTAGTTCTCGGTATCATTAGCTAGACTAAACAGAGAATTACTGATTTTAAGAAGTACCATCACGATCTACTTCTTAAAATTAAATTTTGTAAAAGGTTCATGACGAATTATTACACTGTCGTTTTATAAGTTCCTTCTTAGTGACGCAGTTGGGGGCATAAATTTCTCAAATTTTCAAATGACTGATTGTGTGTGTGTGTTTTATAGGTAGCATCTACAATGGACAGCTGCACTCCAATACATGCACTTTTACCAGCCTCTGGTCATTGCTGACCAGTGTCGAGATTGATAATTTGGAAAGTGGAGCATACTGCTGCTGAACAACTGGAAATCACTCACTTAATTCAAAAGTCAACCCAATCCACATATCGTTAGATGGCCCAGATATGGTTTTCTACCCCCTAATTTAAATGACAACTGAATGACAGGGTAATTGATTGGCTGAGCTAGTCATTTAACAGGCTGAGCCACTCATCGATAAGTCGGGGGCAAAATAACAGACTTGGTCCAATTTTCTTTTGCAGATTGCAGTACTCTATTTTGTTTCTGTAGCCTTGTATTAAGTAAACGTGATTTCCACATTATAAGCAAATATTATAATTTTTTTATTTACTAATTGTACAAAATATACTGGACAAACTTCCTACTTTCTTGAATGTTTAGAATATAATAACTTGTATTCTCCTGTCAAGATAAGACTTAGGTAATGTGTAAATGCAATCCTTATAGTTGTAGATATACCCCCTTGGTTACGAGATGGTGTATCTTGCTGCCACTCTACAAAGTGACAGATAGATACACCCTTCCATATCCAAGGTGACGATATGTATTATACCAAATAAAATCACTGTTGGCTATTCCTTCGCTTAGTTTTCTTACTTTGGCAATATCATAGAAGTATGTAGATTTGTTTTGTTGACACAATCAGGCCAAAAATCACACAAAGGACAAATTGTGGCTCCTTGACATGTCTATAACATGTGAACATGTCCATAGACTAGTCTTTTAAATTTTGGGTTGCTGAGGCAACGTAGCAAGTGTGACAAAATCCAGTTGATCAGTTATTCCTGTATTTTTTGTTTTGGACACGCATGTCCCAAATTGAATGTCGTCCTTATTTATCTTTTAACTGGTAAATGCGCAACACAAAATTTGTCGCCTATGGACAAGTTGACATTTTATGGACATATCAAGGAGCCAAAATAAAAATGGTTATTTTGGCTTGATTGTGTCGCTTCAAACCAATATGCGCATTTATCTACAGCCCCTCGGGAAAACAATACTTCAGATTTCAGAATCACGATTATATACAATGGCTAAAATGTATAAAACTACGTATACACGATACGGCATCTGTCCCCAACTGTTTAATTTCCCATATACTCGTGCAAATAAGCAGAACTGATTCAGCAGTTTATGCTTGTTTTGCTTCAGATAATATTTGAAAATAAACAGATTTCATCGATCTTGTTTGCACAGCTCACAACACGACTGGTCACACGGTTGGTAATGCTACATTTTTTATGGTAACTGTACATGTATCTATTGCCATTTTCACAATAACACAACCAGATTGAGTCATAATACATGCGCCACTTCTTTAACCCTTAAACCGCCAAATTATTCATTTTGAATTTTCATCCACTTGAAGTTGTGTCTCGCTGACGCGATCCACAGCTTCAAGTGAGTGAAAATTATTCAGATTTGACAAAATGGAGGTAAACTCTTTTCAGATCTTGCTGATTGATGTCAACTTTTATCTTCAACATGCTCAAAAGCGGACTAAATAAGAAATGGGAAACCGAATATAATCGGGACCGGCGGTTAAAGGGTTAAAAAGTTAATTTCTAATCAGTCCACATATAACCTGGTGGCGTTTCTCAAATAAGGGCCTAGAAATAGGTGTAGGGGTGATCACGTGTTAAAAATAAATTGATGTTTTTTTGTGTTTACTGGGGTTCCAGGTAATAGGAAAGTACGGTACCCATTGCCGCGATTCATTTTTCATGTTTAAATATGCAAATTAACAGCCATTACCGAAAATCCTTGTTTTATCTATATTTTATCTATATTTTATCTATATTTCAGAAAATAATCAAATTAAAATCAAATATAGGTCATATGGGTCTTTTTTAGTATCTACACCATGGTCTTCATGGTCAACAAATGCGATAAAATGTATTTAATAAACGTCAGAATTTAAAATTAGGTGAGATAAAAATTAGGTGAGATATTCAAAATTTCTATGTCACATGATATTTTATCCACCAATCCATTGATAATCCCATGGTTTTCATGGTCAATGAATGCAATATATTTATTTTTGTGTAAACACGATTAATGAATTAGCCTAAAAATGCAAAGTAGAAGCCATGGATGAAAATGTAGACCTATGCTGGCGTATCTTAGAAATGAGCTTAAAAATAGGTTTATGGATGATGGCAAGTTAAAAATGAACTATTGTGTTTTTGATGTTTATAGGGGACTCGTAATATGAAAAAGTGCGGTGTGCATTGCCGCAAATGTTTTTCTATGTTTAAATGTGCAAATAAGCCGTCATTACCGAAAACACAGTTTCAAGCAATATCTCAGAAAGTAATCAACTTTGAATATCAAATAAAGTGTCGACACTAGGGTTTTTATGGTCACCGATTACAATGAAACACATTCAATAAATCACAAAACGTTTTAAAAAAATGCGACTTAAAATTATTTTTACGGGCGTCGAAATAGAAAGAGCCGCCGTGATTTCATTTCTTACAAATTGCGTCTCATGAAATGCACGTTTGGTATACATATCACAGTGGTACCCCCATCATGTCTAGTGTATCTTGTTCACGAAAAAAAATCTAGATCATATGGGTCATTAATATAGTTTATTGATTTTAGCCATAAAAAAAGACGAAATGCAGATATTTTGGTGCAAGCTCATATAAAAAATAACCATCTACCTAATTCATAATAATCAGCCGACAGGAAACATCATTCTACAGAAAAAACTCTACTTAAAGTACATTTTTAGTATGAAGAAGGGTGAAGTTACAGCTCTGACCGTGCTTGACTTGTCGGTCGTTTTCGCCACTATTGACCATGCTACATTAACAGATAGACTTCCAGGTATGGAATATATTGCCCGGCTCAAGTTTGGTTTTCTTCTTATTAGAAAACTAGGCACCAATCCGTAAAAATTAAAGCACTTTGACAGATAAAGTCCCACTCTCATATGGAGTTCTACTATGCTCTGTGCTGGGACCAGTGTTTTTTACCTTATCGACTACACCACTAAGCGCTATTATATATAGTTTTGACAAAAAACACTCTCCTTTATACCGATGCTACTTAAATTTACATTCCTCTATAAGTTTCAAGCGCTCAGAAATCTCTCGAGACGTTGCAACATTGTTTAATGGGTGTGTCGGCCTGGATGACAGGGTCTAAGCTGAAGCCTAATCCTAGCAGGACAGAATCTTTGCACAAATCCATCTGCATCAGCCGGAAATATTGGTGTAGTATTCGACAGTAGCCTGAATTTCTAAAAACACATATCTCAAACACGCACATGTGTATACGGCATGCTTCTTCATATCCGTGACCTGCGTCGAATTCGAAGTCTGTTCTTAGATTTTGCCAAGCAAATTGCTGTGGCACAGAAGCATGTTAGATATTGAACTTCACTTTTTCACAATATGCCACAAAAGGATATCTCTAGACTACAATGTGTTCAGAACTGCCTTGCAGGAATGGTAAGCAGCCCTACGATTCAGTCGTTCAAATCCTATTCTAAAACGATTACATTGGCTTCCTGTCAATTTTCGCATTCATTTTAAAATATGCACAATAACTTTCTAAACCCTAAGAGACAACCAAACTGCATGATATCTGCATATATATATCATCTGGCTGACTTACTTGATCTGCCGAGATGCTCAAAATATCTACGCTCAACAAATTCAAATATATTACATTTTATTGTTGTACTGATAGTCGGCACCAGCAGGTAAAGTGTTAGCTGTGCTGATATATGCGGCAATAGCAGGTAAAGAGTTAGCTGTGCTGATATATGCGGCACTAGTAGGTAAAGGGTTAGCTGTGCTGATATAGCCAGCACCAGCAGGTAAAGTGTTAGCTGTGCTGATATATGCGGCAATAGCAGGTAAAGAGTTAGCTGTGCTGATATATGCGGCACTAGTAGGTAAAGGGTTAGCTGTGCTGATATAGACAGCACCAGGAGGCAAAGGGTTAGCTGTGCTGATATATGCGGCAATAGCGGGTGAACGGGGGCAGTGGACTGACGGACAAACGATAGCAGTAGTATATAGTCTAAGCTCAGGTTCAACTACCGGCCCAGTCCACCATACCTTGCGATCTAGTCCTCCCTCAAACAGGGAGGAGTGGGCTACTTTTTGATGACCTGGTTATTTAGTCGTCTACACTAATACAGACATACAGACATAGCTGTAGTTGTGTACATCATGGTTGATGGTTCCGCGGGTAGACTTCATCACAACCAATTGCATTTTTAAAAAATATGCAAGCCTAGCCAGAATGTGCAAACATATAAAAAGTGGCCCACACCTCCCCACCCTCCCCTACCCCGTATGAAAACAAACATCGGGTCAAGAGCGTTCTCTATATCTGGCGCAGCCTTATGGAACACCCTGTCTGTGTCCATACGTAGGCCCTAATGCCGAAACAATTTTAACGTTCAGGAAATTACTTAAATCTCACCTATTTGATATGGCTTTCCCACCCTAGCTCCTCATTAGTCCGACTCTCTGGTGACGAACCTGCTTTGGCCTCGATTTGGACACATGATCACGCTCACGATTAGTGAGCCTCCGAGCTCGGTCCGCTGAGGATATAGGCGTTATAGAAGTTTTATTGATTGATTGATTGAAAGCCGAAATTTTAGCATATTGGCCCCAGCATCTTCAACCATCAAGTGTGGCACGCAAACACCTTGAATTCAGGATGTACTGCTGTGCGTACACACTACAAATATATCATGGCCAATCACATCGACTACCTACAAAAATGCAATCTGACCCCTGTGTGACCTCTGTGGCATTGAGACTATGGGACTGCTAACGTCATTCACAGCCATTGATAATTAATTATGTTATCAACACCATTGTGGGGAGCCTCCGTGACCGATAGGTAGGGTGCTCGGCCTCAGACCGCCAGGGCTCGAATTTCGAATCCTGTGTCTGGAGGACAGTGTCATCTCAATCATCTCACCATCCTCAGGAGGTTCTCCTGGCCCAGTTTAGCCTATATGTGCGCAAAGGTGGCCTAAAGCCCGATTCATTTCATTTATCAACACCCCTCTCTCATCTACATGTCTGGTATGCTGGTATGCATATTGTCGCCTCGGAGCTAAAGGATCCTATCTGACACTCGTTAGCGTGGCAGATAGGATTCTTTAGCTACGAGGCGACGATATATAGCTGCACTTGGTGCAGGTCTCGCCTTGATTACTGGGAAATAGTCATAAAAAAGAAACAATATAACTTAAATGGTTGATTTTGTCCACATCTATGTTTTCATACCATTCAAATAATGTATAATGTCATTTGAACAATCTTTTTTTTCAATATAACCGTCAATTTGTTTATCAAATCTTGCAACTGTCATAAACACGAAAGGTAGATATTTTGGTGTCAAGTGTGACATTTTGCATATTGGCCCTAGGGACGTCTCTGATGTCACACTAAACATTACCATTACCAAGGACTTCTACCAAGAACTCTGATGAGGAGGATCAGGTTCCCATGTGTTAAGTAGTTTGTTTCATTAAACAGATGTGTTGTTACCAGTCGTGCAAGTATCACTTATTATGAACGTAGCCAAAATGTTATCAAGCTTACGGCAGCTTTTTATCGAGTAATTTTTGGTTTAATCTTGTGATCGTGTATTAATAATTATTAATACACGGCTGGGCCTAAGCTTACAAAAAATACATAGCATATGAAAACCTCCTCCTCAGAGTTTTTTTATGGTATAATTTTGGCACCACTAAAAGGATTAACTCACAGTTTATTTAATCTTGTTTCTTGTGACAGAATCACTGCTTCAAAACACATTTTCACGACAGATTTTTATCATAGGTGCCTTTTCAAATGGAGCTGATTTGTTGAGCCAGCTAGTCTATGTTGATTTTCTGAATGTTGCCGTGGCCTAACGCTGGGTACATAACTTGTCTATATTTTGTCTAGACAGAAATTGACACGGTCCTACAGATCAACCTCTAAACTCTCCCGCCCAGACTGACCCCGTTTCTAGACTATAGACATATACCTCAACTGCGCTGAGTTAGCCTATCTACAAGTCCAAGCTACAAGTAAGGTAATGCAGTCCTCTGGCATGGCTGTTCATATGTTTCATAAACATAATAAGATATCGTTTTATGAAAATAGGAACTCGTATCATATCGATCAAAGCGTAACAGCACTCGACTGCGTCTCGTGCTGTTACTGCTCTGACCGCTACGATACTCATTCCAATTTTCAGACAACGATGTATTATAATATAGTTGTTGTAAGCGTAACTATACCAATAATACATGGTAAACGTGATATTTGCATGGCTGATAACAACACTTCATGTTTGACAACATACTTTAAAAATTTGAAGTACATTCATTAAACATAGATTTTAGAATGTGCTTGTTGCAAATCAGCTTATCATTTTGTTAAAACATGCAAAACAAGTGAATGTAAAAGGAGTGAAAATGCTTAGAATGTAATCGTCCACACACAAAAAAAACATTTAACTCTAGACAACAACGTGAAAGCTGATCAATCAAAAGAAAGTGCATTCCAGGACATAATATTATAATATAATAATACCATGTACAAACTCCACCTGGTCCTCTTGTATAGTTTTAAAGTTGTTGTCAATCTCCAACTCCAAGCAATTATTTTTTGAAATGAGCATTAAGTATTTTTTTAGCTTCGGTGATGAAAGTATATGTGGATATATTAATAGTTTGTTCCCAATCTCCCAACGATGGAATGGCGTGATAATGGTGACCAAGTACAAGAGCGAGTCTAGAAAAACATAACACTATATAAGGTGGAGAGGGAAATCCTTCAATAACAACCGTTCCTGGCTCAGAATATATCATATTTACAAACCCAGCACCATGTGGTCCAATTATCACAGCTGCTCGACGAAATAACTTCACTTGTTCGTCGAAAGGGGGTAAGGAATCATCCGAATATAACTCAAATTTCAAATTGAATTCCTTCGCTACTATCTCCATAAATCTTTCTTTTTTCTCATAATCCACCATTTTCCTTTTGAAGTTTCTGCGAATCATCACCATATAATTTATTTCCGTGCTTGGAGTTTTATTGTCCACATATTGTCGATACACAAGGGAAGCTAGCTGCACTAAGTGTGGATTTGAATACAAACAGTCTGTCACCTGGGGTAGATATACTATTTTTGCTCTGACTACCCCTTGTACAAGACGTGTGGGATCTATTCCCATTAATTGTAGTGTTTTCCCTGTGACAGAATCAGGTGCGGACTCGGCTGCTTGAATTTTAATTTGTTCGTTTTTCTTCAGAAACTCTATGTAGGGTGCTATACGTGGAAGATCTTCAGCTTGCTTATGAAAATGGCCCTTTCCCCAGTACTGTGATATAACAAAAATCTCTTTGTAGAGTGGAGAACTGGTGTAATTTTCTGGTGGGACAGGGTGTTTGTTCACTTTTTCATATTTACACGGCACATCTATAACTGTAATAGAACCTGTAAACACGTAACCATCAATGTTCACAACACCGTCGTACAGTGCATGAATATAATAGATATATTCAGGAAAATAGTCGTGGAAATACTTTGCAAATGTTGATTCTGGTTTGCTATGGGTAATAATCAAACTTCTAGAGTACATATCAACAGGCTTCAAGCATTCAGCTTTCAAAGATTTATTGATATCTTCATTACACGCATAAAGAGTTAGTCCTGTGGCATTAGCATTTTTTTGTCTGGCATGATGTCTGATGTAATGGCAGTAGGGTGGTGTGCTTGAACTCATGAAATAATTGTGAACTAAATAATTGCTTTGGTCATTGTGACATGAAGAATTACCAGGCTGTCCAGTGATATCACGCCGTTTTAGCACTAAAGTATACAACTTTGTATTACCTGCCAAAAATACGGTTTCCTCCATGTATCCTTTCACAATTGTAATCCTCTCCTCTAAATCGCGCCAGGGCAAATGAATCTGTTGAACCAGCTTGGTCCTCAATAAATTCAGAGCGTCATTGTACGATGAAATTCTGTTTACAAATTTGCCTGGGGGATCCATCCACACAACTTTCCCCTCCCTAAAGGTGGCTTTCTGTTCATAGACACGCGATATGCTGGAATTGTAGTTCATATGTAGCATCCATCTTACTTCCCGTTTTTTAAGCAATGGTTCCTGCTTCACTTCAGAGATAAATATATTAGGGCTGGAAACAGTGTGGTTGATAACATATCTTTGAGTAGAATATATATCATCATATATTGCCATGTAAATAATGTTGAATGCTATTCCAGACAAAACAATACAAGTAACTATCAATATGTTATGCTTGTTGGATAGTCTTCTAATCCCGGATGACGCGCCCATCAAAATACTCTAAAAACATAAAAAGTTACTTAATCACTGACATAAATCACGAGCAGTCAGAGCACAAAAACACGTAATAAAACTAGAGATTTGTGCCATATTGAATATTTGTTTCTTCAAAATCTTATAAGTAATCAAAATAAAGACGTTATCATTTTTGTCTCCATTTATCTCGAGCTGTGGTATGTAGTAGAATCAAAGGTTTTTCTTTCACATCGAGACTGGAATCGCGGCAACAATTCCGACCCTAGATGTGAATAGGATTAAAAAGAAATGCTGTTTGCTAATCATTATGTTAGCATGTCAAATTAAAAATGTATCGTTTGTTATCAAATCCAAACAAACTGATGGAAATTTGACTAGCTGATGGAAATTTGACTAGCTGTTACTGTGAAGGTACAATAAAAAGCAAAGAAAGCCGAGAATTACTTATTATGATGGAGTTTTGATTTTTTTCAGTGTAGTTATAAATATTAACCTCAAATGACTATTTTTAAAACAAATTATGTGCCCCTAATATCCAGAGCATACAAGATAAAGGTGTATCCTTCCAGACAATGTACCACATAAGTTGAAAAAAATCGATAGCCTCATGTTTTATTAAAGGCCCATTCCCAGGCAAACGGCATGTTTTTGTTTTAGCTTTGTTATATATATTTTTAAGTGTTTTAATGAGTGTAGCCAGCATTCCGATAAATTGTCAATTTTAAAAAGATCCATTGGCAACGTAAATAGGTTTCGAAAGAAACGAATTATGACAAAATGTCGGTCATTACATTTTTGCCTTTTAGATCGACCCCTGTTATAATATAGTTGTCATATTGTTACAGGAAAAGGATAGTTTTCAGGCCCGGCCGTAGGCCAGGAGCCTATTAAGTTTATTAGCTCCCGCCGTCACCGTAGGTGAGACGAAGGGAGCTATGGATTCTACCTCCGTTTTTTTTTGGCCTCTTCTTTTGCCTATAACTTTGTAAAAAAATAAGCTAGGATAACAATTTTTGGTATGTGGGTTACTTCCAGGTGGCTAATGGACAGGTTAAAATATTTTTTATTTGAATTCATTACGCAAGGTTGCAGAGGAGAAAATGATGATGTGACGGCGTTGGGCCGTTGGGCCGTTGGGCCGTTGGGCCGTCCGTAAACAATTCGTTTCCGGAGCATATCTCTGAAAGTACTTGTCCGATTGTCTTCAAATTTTACACACAACACCCCTAGGGGGTCTAGTTGTGCCTTTTGGGGTATTTGAACTTTGACCTACTTCTGGTTCAGAACTATGACCTATTTAGACGTTTTGACGCGCACTTCGTTTCCGGAGCAGATCTCGAAAAGTACTGGGCCGATGACAGTCATATTGCACATACATGTTCTCTAAGGTCCCTAGTTGTGCCTTTTCAGGTTTTTGGACCTTGACCTTGAAGTTGACCCAGCACTTTGACCTAATTTATAACATCGGTAAATCCGACTGGAAGATTTTGCGGAATATCATGAAAACCGCTCAAGATAGCTACACCATTACTATAAAACAAATTGTGAGGTTTCAGGAGAGGATGCATCTTGAAAAATTTCAAGTCGATAAAATTAAAAATGGCCGCCTATCGGCCATTATTCACCTCGACAGGCCTGATATTAAGGAATATCATGAAAACCGCTCAAGATAGCTACACCATTAATATCAAATAAATTGTAAGGTTTCAGGAGAGGATGCATCTTGAGAAATTTGAAGTTGATAAAATTCAAAATGGCCGCCCATCAGCCATTATTTACCTCGACAGGTCTGATATTGTGGAATATCATGAAAACCGCTCAAGATATCTACACCATTACTATAAAACAAATTGTAAGGCTTCAGGAGAGGATGCATTTTGAAAAAATTCAACTCGTCCAAGTTCAAAATGGCCGCCAAGCGGCCATTATTCACTTTCACATGGCCGTTATTTAGTAAACCGTGCTAGATGGCTAGACCATTACTATAAAACAAAATGTGTGATTTCAGGAGAGGATGCATCTTGAAAAAATTCGACTCGATAAAATTCAAAATGGCCGCTCATCGGCCATTATTCACTTTCACATGGCCGTTATTTGGTAAACCGTGCTAGATGGCTAGACCATTACTATAGAATGAAATGTGAGATTTCAGCTGAGGATGCATCTTGGAAAATTTTGACTTGATCAAATTCAAAATGGCCGCCTTTAGGCCATTATTCACTTTCACATGGCCGATATTTGGTAAACCGTGCTAGATAGCTAGATGATTACTATAGAATGAAATGTGAGATTTCAGCTGAGGATGCATCTTGAAAAATTCTGACTCGATCAAATTCAAAATGGCCCCCTATCGGCCATTATTTACTTTCACATGCCCATTATTTTGCAAACTGTGTTAGATGTTAGTCCATTACTATAAAACAAAATTTGAGGTTTCGGGGGAGGATGCACCCTAAGTTTTTAACTAGTTTATATCGAATTCAAAATGACCGTAAATCAGCTATTAGTTACCTCGATTGGCCTGATATCGGGTAAACCGTGCCAGATAGGTAGACCATTACTGGGATACTCATTAGGATCATTAATTTCAATGGAGGTTTGCAATCTCTGACAGACTGTCTAGTTCTTATCTTACTCTTAGACTGAGCTTCTTAGACCTAGTTGTCTTGCGTCTTGATTTTTGACCTAGCCTAGGACTACATTAAAAACCCTACACAAAATTGCTTAAATCAAATTCTAATTCGTCGCGGGAGCTCCTGGACTTATGTAGTCTTGTTTTTCCTGGGTTTGTGTCCTATTTAGGTGAAAGAGGGGTGCTGTGTGTGGGAAACGGTTGACATTTATGTACACCAGCCCTTATGAATCTGTCGAATATAACGGTCGCCGCGGCGCACTTCCGGCAAGTGCTTTTAAACACCCGAGCGTTTATAAACGGGTATATATATATATAATTATCAATACATTTTTTACCAGATTATAATCTACAGTTTTGTTGTTTTTGTAAGGTACATTAATTAGTCCCAGAGCTAGGGGGGTTTTATTTGTGTTGAAAGTTCCATACGATCTAAGAGTTCCACATATAGTGAAATTTTCTCAGGAATCCGGAGCTGCGCGTCTTACAAAAATCATCCTGTCCAAAAGTACCGTAAAAACTCTTTAAACACTAGTAACGTCAAAATCGCAAACCGCAATTTGAAATATTGCGTATGAAGTGATTGTTTGCTAAAATTGTGGTAATTTTCTATTTAAATAATTTTTTAATTATTTTTTATCCTCACATATCACATAGGCTTTCACATGGATGTAAAATATTTTGTGTCTGATCAATGACAAATACACAAAATAGCTTTAGGTTGGTATTTTAACACGTAATTTTTCTCATTTTTCATACTTTTTCACTAAATAGACAAAATACTTTTCTCTCAGCCGATTTTTGTATAGTATAAATGTTTAGTTTTGATTCAAACATGTTCTAGAACTATTGTTGACTTAAAATTAACCCATTTGGAATAAAAATAATGAGTTATGTGAACATATTACTCGCTTTTTTCGTTAGACGTAAAATTAGGTCGCTTCTCTTCAGGCTCGGGAAAATTGACCATATCTCACATTTTTGCCCACTGAGTAGTCAAATTTTGAGCTATATCAATATGTTTGATATCAATAGAAAGCTACTGGCACATGCCCTCACATGGATGTATCATATGTTGTGTCTGATTATTGACAAATGCACAAGAAAGCTTTAAGTTGGTAATCCAACCCTTAATTTGACCTTTTTTCATACTTTTTCAGTAAATAGTCAAAATACTTTTTTCTCAGCTTTTGTGTGTAATAAATATTTAGTTTTGATTCAGACATGTTCTAGAACTATTGTTGACTTAAAATAAACCCATTTGGAATAAAAATAGTGAGTTATGTGAGCATATTATATACTTTTTTGGTTAGACGTAAAATTTGCGCGCTTTTCTTTGGGCTCAGGGAAATTGTATGTATCTCACAGTTTTGCCCAATGAGTAGTCAAATTTTGAGCTATATTAATATATTTGATATCAATAGAAAGCTACTGACACAGGCCACGGATGTAAAATATGTTGTGTCTAATCTTTGACAAATGCACAAGAGAGCTTGAAGTTGGTACTTTAACCCATTAATTTTACCTATTTTTCATACTTTTTCAGTACATAGTCAATATACTTTTCTCTCAACTGATTTTTGTGTATAATAAATATTTAGTTTTGATTCAAACATGTTCTAGAATTATTGTTGGCTTAAAATGAACCCATTTGGAATATAGAAAATAATGAGCTATTCGAACATATTACACACTTTTTGGGTTGGATGTAAAATTTGGGCACTTTTCCTCCAGCCCGGGGAAATTGACAGTGTTTCACATTTTTGTCATTCACAATTAAGCGCTAACTTTGTATTTTATCCCTCCATTTGAACAATTTCCAGCGTTTTCTTAGTGAATACCAGCCAGCCTTCTCGCTCATGTTAACTTTATATGGTATAAATGTTTGTTATTACTTTTACATTCTCTGGAGCAATTTTTCAAAAGTTATCTTGACGACTGAAGAAGTGATCACAGCCATTTTTAAAGTTATCTCAGCCACTACAAAAGTTATCTTAGCCACTGAAGAAGTGATCATCACAAATTTAAACGTCATCTCAACCACTACAAATGTGATCTTGGCCACTGAAGAAGTTATCACAGCGACTTTAAAAGTTATCTCAGTCACTACAAAAGTGATCTTGGCCACTAAAGAAGTGATTACAACCACTTTAAAAGTTACCTCAACCACTACAAAAAATATCTTGGCCACTGCAGAAGTGAACACAGCGACTTTAAAAGTTATCTCAGCCCCTACAAAAGTGATCTTGGTCACTGATGAAATGATCACAGCAACTTAAAAAGTCATCTCGCCAATGTCACAGTTATCTTGGCGAGTGAAGAAGTGATCATAGCCACTTTAGAAGTTATCTCAGCCACTACAAAGGTGATCTTGGCCACTAACAAACTGGTGTCAGCCAATTTACAGGTTATCTAAGCCACTACAAAGTCATCTGGGCCACTGAAGAAGTGATCACAGCCACTTTTAAAAATATTTAAGCGACTACAAAAGTGATCTTGGCCTGTGAAGAAGTGGTTACAATAACTTTGAAAGTTATCTCTGCCACTATGAAAATGATCTTGGCCACTGACGAAGTGCTCACAGCGACTTTAAAAGTGATCTCAGCCACTACAACAGTGATCGTGGCCACTGAAGAAGTGATCTCAGTCACTTTAAAAGTTATCTCAGCGACTACAAAAGTGATCTTTACCACTAACAATCTTATGTCAGCCCGTAAAAGTGATCTTGGCCACAAAAAACTGATCTTGTCCACCGTAGAAGTGATCACATTCACTTTAAAAGTCATCTCAGCCGATACAAATGTGATATTGGCCACTAATAATCTTATGTCAGTCCCTAAAAAAATGATCTAGGTCACTACAAAAGTGATCTGGACCACTTAAGAAGCCATCACAGCCATTTTAAAAATCATCACATCCGCCATAAAGCTGATCTTGGTCACAAGCAAACTGATCTTGTCCACTAAAGAAGTGATCACAGCAACTTTGTAGTGGTTAAGATAACTTTTTAAGTGGCTGTGATCATTTCTTCAGTGGCCAACATGACTTTGTAGTGGCTTAGATAATTTTGTCAGTGGCTGACAACAGTTTGTTACTGACCAAGATCACCTTTGCAATGGCTGAGATGACCTTTAAAGTGGCTGTGATCACTTCTTCAGCAGCCAAGATCACTTTTGTAGTGGCTGAGATAACGTTTAGAGTGGCTATGATTACTTCTTCAGTGGCCAAGATCACTTGTGTAGTGGCTGTGATAACTTTTAGAGTCGCTGTGATCACTTCGTCAGAGACTAAGATCATTTTTCTGTGGCCAAGATCACTTTTACGGGCTGACATAAGATTGTTAGTGGTCAAGATCACTTTTGTAGTGGCTGAGATAACTTTTAAAGTGACTGAGATCACTTCTTAAGTGTCCAAGATCACTTTTGTAGTGGCTGAGATCACTTTTAAAGTCGTTATGAGCACTTCGTCAGTGGCCAAAATCAATTTTATAGTGGCAGAGATAACTTTCAAAGTTATTGTAACCACTTCTCCAGTGGCCAAGATCACTTTTGTAGTCGTTTAGATATTTTTAAAAGTGGCTGTTATCACTTCTTCAGTGGCCCAGATCACTTAGTAGTGGCTTAGAAAACCTTTAAATTGGCTGACATCAGTTTGTAAGTGGCCAAGATCACCTTTGTAGTGGCTGAGATAACTTCTAACGTGGCTGTGATCACATCTTCACTCGCCAAGATAACTTTTGCATTGGGGAGGTAACTTTTTAAGTTGCTGTGATCACTTCATCAGTGGCCAAGATCACATATGTAGTGGTTGAAAAAACTGCTGAAGTCGCTGTATTTACTTATTCAGTGGCCAAGATAGCTTTTGTAGTGGTTGAGGTAACTTTTAAGATGGTTGTTATCACTTCTGCAGTGGCCAAGATCACTTTTGTAGTGGCTGAGATAACGTTTAAAGTTGCTATGATCACTTCTTTAGTGGCTAAAATAACTTTTGTAGTGTCTGAGATAACTTTAAAAGTGGCTGTGATCACTTCTTAAGTCGTCAAGATAACTTTTGAAAAATGGCTCCAGAGAATTTAAAAGTAATAACAAACATTTATACCATATAAAGTTAACATGAGCGAGAAGTCTTGATGGTATTGACCATGAAAACGTTGGAAATTGTTCAAATGAAAGGATAAAATACAAAGTTAGCGCTTAATTGTTGTACATTTCGTATTTAACATAAATAAAATATTATGTATCCACGTTAAAGCCCTTGATAGTTACTTTTACCTGATATTAAAGATGTTTGTACATTTTTCCCGGGGGGGGGGGGGGGAAGAAAAGTGTACAAATTTTACATCCAACCCAAAAAAGTGTGTAATATGTTCAAATAGCTCATCATTTTTTATTCTAAATGGGTTTATTTTAAGTCAACAATAATTCTAGAACATGTTTGTATCAAAACTAAATATTTATTATACACAAAAACCAGATGAGAGAAAAGTATTTTGACTATGTACCGAAAAAGTATGAAAAATAGGTAAAATTAAGTGTTAAATTACCAACTTCAAGCTCTCTTGTGCATTTGTTAAAGATTAGACACAACATATTTTACATCCGTGGCCTGTGCCAGTAGCTTTCTATTGATATCAAATATATTAATATAGCTCAAAATTTGACTACTCATTGGGCAAAACTGTGAGATACATACAATTTTCCTGAGCCCATAGAAAAGCGCGCAAATTTTACGCGTAAACAAAAAAGCATGTAATATGTTTACATAACTTACTATTTTTATTCCAAATGGGTTTATTTTTAAGTCAACAATAGTTCTAGAACATGTTTGAATCAAAACTAAATATTTATTATACACAAAAATTAGTTGAGAAAAAAACATTTAGTCTATTTACTGAAAAAGTATGAAAAAAGGTCAAATTAAGGGTTAAAATACCAACTTAAAGCTTTCTTGTGCATTTGTCAATGATCAGATACAAAATATTTTACATACATGTGAAGGCATGTGCCAGTAGCTTTCTATTGATATCAAATATATTGATATAGCCTAAAATTTGACTACTCAGTGGGCAAAAATGTGAGATATGGTCAATTTTCCCGAGCCTGAAGAAAAGCGACCTAATTTTACGTCTAACGAAAAAAGCGAGTTATATGTTCACATAACTCATTATTTTTATTCCAAATGGGTTAATTTTAAGTCAACAATAGTTCTAGAACATGTTTGAATCAAAACTAAACATTTGTACTATACAAAAATCGGCTGAGAGAAAAGTATTTTGTCTATTTAGTGAAAAAGTATGAAAAATGAGTAAAATTACGTGTTAAAATACCAACTTAAAGCTATATTGTGTATTTGTCATTGATCAGACACAAAGTATTTTACATCCATGTGAAAGCCTGTGTGATATGTGAAGATAAAAAATAATTTAAAAATTATTTAAATAGAAAATTAACACAATTTCAGCAAACAATCACTTCATACGCAATATTTCAAATTGCGGTTTGCGAATTTGACGGTACTAGTGTTTAAAGAGTTTTTACGGTACTTTTGGACAGGATGATTTTTGTAAGACGCGCAGATTCGGATTCCTGAGAAAATTTCACTATAGGTGGAACTCTTAGATCGTATGGACCTTTCAACACAAATAAAACCCCCCTAGCTCTGGGACTAAATGTATAACTCATCTAGGAAGTATGATCGAAGTCCGAAATCTGCGAGTTTAGCTCTTGTTTTGTGCACTAAATTGTGTGTACAAAAAAATTGGCACATAGAAAAAGCTAATTACGCATACACGTTGGTCCTCACTATAGCTATCACCTCATGGTATTAACAGATTGTACCGGAAACGTATAGATTTTTTTTGGAATGACATTATCCAGTAGTGATGTGTTGTGTCAATTTATACATTATACCAAATATGGTATAACTAAGAGAAAATACCTGATATTATGGAATAAAATGTATAGTTAACCAGTTGTATTTGCCGACCGTTTATAAACGCCCGGGTGTTCATAAACATTCGCCGGAAGTGGGCCGGAAGTGCACTGCGAGTGCTTATAAACGCAAGGTCGTTTGAGAATGACATCACCTTGTGTTTATTTCAACGTATTATTGTGGTAGAAAGATAATAAACTCGGACGTCTATGGGTGAGTTGTCTATTTTAAGCTCTGATTAAAAGATGTTATATCGCATGCATACCTTTAGTAATGTACACTCAATTACAGTTTATGCGGGTGACGTCACCTGTGCTCAAACAGACTAAAGCCGGGGGTTCTAGTTTATTTATAATGTACTGGCCGTAATGTATTCTGACAATAACTTCTTATATCGTATTAGAAGAAGTATGTAATGTCTCAGATGTATCACATCGTCAAAGATGTTGCGAGTTTGATTACAACGTCATCGCAAAAGGACCGGGTTACATAATATGTAACCCGTTAGAAAAGCGAGGCTCTCAGTTTTGAAATATTATTTCAAAACTGAGAGCCTCGACACCGTCAAACATTACATGTCTTAAATCTTTGCGAGACATCGTGAACATCGCCAAAATACACAGGCATTATTCATGGGATGTTAGTGGCTGTTGTAGTGACAAAAAGAAGTGATTTTCCTCAGTGTTGACCTTTTAAAAGGAAAAAAAACAAATCAACGTCGCACCCTTTATCTAGACTTCAGCAAACAATAATATGGTCAATTGATACCAATCGAATTAGTGTCATGGTTGTCCGAAATTTTATGAACATTCCGAAATACACACTTATCGGGCACATATCTCTTTCAAATTGAGGGTGGAGAATGATAATATAGATTTACGTTGATATCAGCCGAAATAACACAAATTTATACTTTAAAACTTTTTAACGCTTGGGGCACTTTGGACAGCCCCTTTAATTACAGGTTATGCCCCCTCCACATGTGGAATGCACAAATAGATAATGGAATCAAAATAAAACATTCAAAATGTATTTGGGTGCACATTACACACAATGTCACGCACATAACCCGATAACAACAAGCTAGCTTTGTTAATTTATGTCATTTTTAAGGGGCCAAATGAACCTTCAGTACTTAATGCCGTGTATCCAATAGTATTCCCATTTTTTTCGTGCAACTCCGACGATTACTTATTATTGCATGGATTCACCTTGTCAGTGTGCTCGATATTACTGCAAAACATGTTTAAAGTTATCATTCGTGTACTTAGCTTAGTTGTGTCTCGCTGACGCGATCCACAACTTCAAGTGAGTGAAAATTATTCAGATTTGACAAAATGGAGGTCAACTGTTTTTAAAAATAGGAAGTGTCTATTTACCCCGTCACGGGGTGTGCAAGAAGACTAAAACCCTTATTTAACCCGACAATGACAACCAATCAAAATCGTTCTTTCAATGCCTGCTGTCAATGTTTGTTTTTGGCGCTCATTCACGGAACTGAATAGCCTACACCAAGACCTTATCAAAATGAACAGGTAAGTTATGTCGCGTAAAATAAACTTGTACAAATGTAAATATATCCCTGACTCCTGACAACTATTATCGCTTGCAACATTTACAAAAGATATGAAAGCTGGATTACTAACAAATATTATGTGAATTGGCAATTACACGTATTATCGTCCGTGGCCGCATTTGATTTATGCTAAATTTCCATACAAACAGTAGTCGCAACAGGTTTGATTACGACGCCCGCTGTGCATTTTACATTGCTTAGTATCTGAGACATTTACCCAAGGTTACTTTATTGTTGGTCCACCGTCTACGACACTGGGCCAACATTAAACCAACATTGGGTAAATCTATAGTCAACTTAATGACGGGGAATGGCGGCCGCAGGTCCAGGCGGGGGTGGGGGGACGGCCCCGTTTTTTTCGACACATCATTTTTAAAAGCCACCTAAATTGACCTTAGCATACCAACAAAAACTTGAGGGCCGGCACCAAGCCCCCCCCCCCCCACGGTTTTTTATAAATCCTGAAAAACAACCTGGGCTAAATAACAATACAAACTTTCTTATATAACCCACATAAAAACAAGTGGGTCATAAAGCTATTTCATTCTTCGTCTTCAACCCACATAAACTCACCCGGAATAATATGTGGCCTACTTATTTAACCCACAACAAAGCATCCAGGCTAAATAACTATTTCCACATCAAACAACCCGGGCTAAATAACAATTCCAACCTTCTTATTTAACCCGCAATTAAGAATCCAGACTATATACCTATTTCAACCTTCGTATTTAGCCCACAACAAAGCATCTGGGTTATAAACGTTTACAGCCTTCTTATTTAACCCACAGAAAAGCAGCTGGGTAATATAGAACTATCTCAACCTTCATATTTCATTCACACAAAATCCACCGGGCTAGATAATTATCCCAACCTTTTTATTTAGCCCACAGAAAATCACATACTGGGCTATTTACCTATTTGAACCTTCTATTTAACCCAAACAAAAGGTAGTAGGTTTTATAACTTTTCAACCGACATATTTAACCCACAGAAACATCCCGGGCTAAGTAACAATACAAACCTTCTTATATAACCAACATAAAACAAGTGGGTTATAGAGCTATTTCAATCTTCGTCTTCAACCCACATCAAATCACCGTGAATAAATAACTATGTCAACCTATGTACCTATGTACTTATTTAACACACAACAAAGCATACAGGCTAAATACCTATTTTTACATCAAACAACCCGGGCTAAATAACAATTCCAACCTTCTTATTTAACCCGCAATTAAGAATCCAGACTATATACCTATTTCAACCTTCGTATTTAGCCCACAACAAAGCATCTGGGTTATAAACGTTTACAGCCTTCTTATTTAACCCACAGAAAAGCAGCTGGGTAATATAGAACTATCTCAACCTTCATATTTCATTCACACAAAATCCACCGGGCTAGATAATTATCCCAACCTTCTTATTTAGCCCACAGAAAATCACATACTGGGCTATTTACCTATTTGAACCTTCTATTTAACCCAAACAACCGGTAGTAGGTTTTATATCTTTTCAATCGACATATTTAACCCACAGAAACATCCCGGGTCAAGTAACAATACAAACCTTCTTATATAACCCACATAAAACAAGTGGGTTATAGAGCTATTTCAATCTTCGTCTTCAACCCACATCAAATCACCGTGAATAAATAAATATGTCAACCTATGTACCTATGTACTTATTTAACACACAACAAAGCATACAGGCTAAATAACTATTTTCACACCAAACAACCCGGGCTAAATAACATTTCCAACCTTCTTATTTAACCCGCAATTAATAACCCAGATTATATACCTATTTCAACCTTCGTATTTAGCCCACAACAAAGCATCTGGGTTATAAACATTTACAACATTCCCATTTAACCCACAGAAAAGCAGCTGGGTAATATATACCTATCTCAGCCTTGATATTTTATCCACACCAAATCCACCGGGTTAGATAACTATCCCAACCTTCTTATTTAGCCCACAGAAAATCACCTACTAGGCTATTTAACTATTTGAACCTTCTATTCACCCCAAATAAAAGCAAGTAGGTTTTAGGCCTATAACTTTTCAATCGACATATTTAAAGGTACCCAGATTGAAAAAATAATATGTTCTATTTGTGTTACTCTACATAATAAAATTGTTAAAATTTGATTTTTTTTAGTTTTAAACATGTTCAAATTATTTTTTATTTGATCTATTTCTATTTCTCGCTAAATAGGGATAACAATTGTGTAAATGGGGCGTTTCTGTGATGAACGTCACAGATTTCGTCACATTATATTTACACAAATGTTAATTTATGGTAACATTAAGAGTACCAGTTCACATGTACACCCCATTTTCAATAATAATTTGCTATCCTGAAATTTTTGTTCCCATGATAACCAGATAAAAACATTTCTCACAATGTTATAAACGTTTACAACATTCCCATTTAACCCACCGAAAAGCAGCTGTGTAATATGGAACTATCTCAACCTTGATATTTTATCCACACAAATCCACCGATTTAGATAACTATCCCAGCCTTCTTATTTAGCCCACAGAAAATCACCTACTGGGCTATTTAACTATTTGAACCTTCTATTCACCCCAAATAAAAGGAAATAGGTTTTATATCTTTTCAACCGACATATTTAACCCACAGAAACATCCCGTGCTAAATAACAATACCAACCTTCTTATTATAACCCACATAAAACAAGTGGGTTATAGAGCTATTTCAATCTTCGTTTTCAACCCACATCAAATCACAGTGAATAAATAACTATGTCAACTTATGTACTTATTTAAAACACAACAAAGCATACAGGCTAAATAACTATTTTCACACCAAACAACCCGGGCTAAATAACAATTCCAACCTTCTTATTTAACCCGCAATTAATAACCCAGATTATATACCTATTTCAACCTTCGTATTTAGCCCACACCAAAGCATCTGGGTTATAAACATTTACAACATTCCCATTTAACCCACCGAAAAGCAGCTGGGTAATATAGAACTATCTCAACCTTGATATTTTATCCACACCAAATCAACCGGGTTAGATAACTATCCCAACCTTCTTATTTAGCCCACAGAAAATCACCTACTGGGCTACTTAACTATTTGAACCTTCTATTAACCCCAAATAAAAGCAAGTAGGTTTTAGGCCTATAACCCACAGAAAACATCCCGGGCTAAATAACAATACAAACCTTCTTATATAACCCATATAAAACAAGTGGGTTATAGAACTATTTCAATCTTTGTCTTCAACCCACATCAAATCACCGTGAATAAATAACTATGTCAACATATGTCCTTATTTAACCACAACAAAGCATCTCGGCTAAATAACTATTTCCACATCAAACAACCCAGGCTAAATAACAATTCTAACCTTCTTATTTAACCCGAAATTAATAACCCAGACTACATTGTATATACTTGTTTCAACCTTTGTAGCTTCCAGACCACAGAAAATCTATTTAGCCCAAACAAAAGCAAGTAGGTTGTATAGCTTTTCAACCGACATATTTATTTAGCCCACAGAAAACAACCCGGGCTAAACAACAATTCCACTCTTCTTTATGCCTACACATAATAAAGCACCCAGACATATTTTAACCTTATTTAGCCCACTACAATGCACCTGGGTTTTATAATATTACTACCTTCTTATTTAACACACAAAAAAAACAGCTGGGTTTCAGAATGATTTTCCAATCTTCATATTTAATCTACAACAAATACACCGGGCTAGATAACTATCCCAACCTTCTTATTTAACCCACAGAAAATCACCTGGGCTATTAAACTACTTAAACCTTATTTAGCCTACAGGAAAAACAGCTGGTTATAGAAATATTTTCGTATTTAATCCACACCAATTCCATTGGGTTAAATAACTATTCCAACCTTTCTTATTTAAACCACAAAAAAGCAGCAGGGTTATTTTAACATGTCTGAGCAAGTTAATCTACAGTATATCTGGTGCAAAATGCTCGCTATGAGCGCTAGAACATAAATCGTTGTTGCTACACAGTACACCTACGTAGCAGAATTGCGTTTTCGTAATGATGAAATTGTGCTATAGTGATATTTGTTTTTTTTTCTTTGTACAGGATAAAGGTACAGCGAAACAATTTTTAGATCATTCTCCTGGAGACACGATTGCCCCGTGTACAGATGATACAGTAGTGTATGAGAGATAAATGTAGGTATGACTATGTACCTAATTTATGTGTTACCCAACACATATTTAGGTTCTTGTAGTTATTATATTGTATTTTTTTTATCAACATATTAAATGCAAATTTCAAATTTAATCACCACGAATAGAACATATTAAAAAAATAATTATGTTTCATTGATCCACTCATTATTTTATTTTCAGCGAGACGCCAGTGGTTTTAGAAGAATATATATGGACACTCTATATGAACACTCAAAGTCACTGGCTATTTTTGTTTTATCTGTGTAAGAAACATAAACAAGATCTACATTATTTTATGTGTAATATGATTTTCTTCGTGTTTAAAATTTAATAAATGCAATTGCAACATTTGTAATTATTATTATCTCATCATTAACTTTATAATATTATTGAATGTGTTCACATGGTCGCAGAGTGACACAAAAGTTATCCACAAAAAGATTACCTACTTCTTGTCTGTACATTGTCAAATTCACTAGTATACCGACTACCATATTATCGTTCCGGGACAATTGTAAACAGAACACTAAATTCTAATACTTCCATTTGTATCAATTAAATAGGATAGTAGGCCTACCCCCTACACTTTTCGCCACCCAATAGAATACTAGTAAATGTACACAGTAGTAAAATACAGAAAATATGTGCCCCTGAGCCCTTGTTGAAAGGAAAATAAGATGTGTTTTCGCTATGAGGCGAAAATGAATGCATCTCTGCCAAGTATTTTAATTGACAATCACTACAAATCATTACGCTATGAGCAAAACCTTTTCATTTCGTACTCAGGCAGGTAAGTGCCTACATACAAAAGTATGAGGAATACGGACTAGCGGTACTTAGGATTACGCGTTTGACTTTTTGGAAAAAACAAATTCACCATACATTCTATAGTTCCTCAAATATTATTATAAATAAGTATAATTAACATAATGCTATTTTAAAACTTTTTGGTAAATCATAAATGGTACCTTGGATAAAGGCAAGAATAACTTAATTTAAACAACCCATGATTATAGTGTTCACTTTGCCTTAATCAGTCTTAATACAAGGACAAATTGAACAGATTGTTACTACTTCCAGAAACTAATAGTCGTCACAGACAGGAGGAGGATAAACCATGGGCCTACTCATAAAACAGAAGGCGAATAGTATAAATTCATTCACAAATATGTATTTTTTTGTTTAAACTAAATGTAATAATGATAACAGTAATTTGAAACATGTATTGCAGTTATATCGTGCGCTCACTATGTGACCTCAGGAAAAAGTCATCGCCATGGAGTGGTATAAAAAAAAATATACTTTAGGACTAAAATCTGATTTAACCCATCAACATTGCCTAGTTGAAAACAGGTCAGACGTTTCACTAACTGATTAAAAATATTCAATTTTGATGACCCACATACCTTAGAACGTTGGCAAAATAAATATGAATTAAATAATGTCTAGATAGTTTAACACTTACAATGCTGAAATATTTGCGTATCAACCATGGAGACCAAAGAGTTGTTCCAATTTGAAATCATCACAAATAGCTTAGTTAGGTCTTTCTGCTTCATTTGAATATCTATGTTATGGGTCTATGGTCATTACAATTTGCTAATTCCTTCAGCGCGGGGGTCGTTTACGTCTATAGACGGTCCCCGCACTGAAAGGGTTGAGAATAATTTAGGGAAAATATCACGGTAAATATAAGCTCCGAGCGTCCCCACCATAGCGGTATAGTGGCCAAAATTAGACAGTATGTCAAAGCTAGTAGGCTATAGACTAAACCAACTGAGAAGTTTCGCTCACTTATCAATAATATTTACCTTGACGACCCAACCTTAGAACTATACTGCGCATGCGGGTGGTCCTACGACATGTGTTCAGTAAATAGTGACGACTCGCCTTCTTTAATATTGGGTGGTCGGCGCTGCAGATGCTGAAATGCCTACTGGTCGTGTTCGCTGGGGAGAGACGGATGGAGGGAATAATGAAGGTGGGTCGTTGTGATTCGCTGAGTAAACATTCAGGGCGCCTAATACAAAGACAGGCATGCGCAATAAGGTCAACTTCGACAGGAGTGGGTCTATCGCAACGTAAATATTTTGATTCAGTGAAGTATAGCAACCCACCAACTTTAAATCATAACTGACATGTGAGTTATTTTATAGGCCTACACACATACTTGACCTCGCTTAGTATTGGTTAGTTTTGATAATATTATGTAATATAACATAAAAAACACTTAATTATCATATTCCTGGTTATTATCAGAAGAGTGGACAGGCATGTACATCGATCGAGAGATCAACCACAGTCACTCGTCATACGGACCCTCGGGCCAATGCACAGGCCCACGTCTTAGTGCAGAAGCATTCATTATTTAATTCGAAATAAACATATTCAGTGTGTAACAAGCCCCGTCTTCTCATCCCTGAGAGATGAGGTTTACCCAGTGTGCAGTGGGCCCCTCGTCCCAAACTGGGCCTAAAATATGAGGTTTACCCAGTGTGCAACCAGCTTCTCATCCATCCTAATTATCGTATCCCTGTGCATGCACTTATATTCGAAAATGCACTTAGTTTTCGAAAATAAGTGCATGCACTTATATTCGAACATAAAGAGAAATTTTAAATTTATCCCAATTCGTTAAAATCGTAATTATTTTATTTCTTCCAATCCAAGGTAAACTGAGTTAACGCTAGTAATCACTGGGACAGTTACTTTGAAGTTACCTTGCAGGAGTGACTCCGGGAAATAGATGTTGACACTACCTGAACTGTTATATCACACTTCATTTGTCCCCACTTTTCAGCTATCATACCCATACCCTATCGCTTTGACGCCTTGAACTGTTGGCGCATATCTGTATTATGGGGCAATTCTCTCCTAATATCTTCCCGTTAATGAATAATAAAAAATAATATTGTAGTTTGTGTTTACGATCAACATTTAAAAAAAATTATTATGGACATTAACTAGTAATAGTCTATAAGTCAATATACTCATATTATTATTAGGAAGTGTCTATTGCCACAGTACTGTGGCAATAGCAGAGCGAATCGCTATTTTCACCAAACCAATCAGAGGCCATCATACATTTTCGCATGTGGAGTGGGAGGGCTGAGTGGATTGCCGCCATTACATCGTCGCCATGTTGATCGGAAGGACGTCCGTCAATTATGAAGCAGTAAAGACGGCCTCGAGGGGATTTTTCGGCTGCCGAAAATGTTCCATCTTGGACATTATAGGAAGAAGCATGAATTTGTGTAAATCGATGACACCATCAAGTAAGTAATGTGATACTTTTAGCCAATCTTGTCTTATATCGTAGGCCTAGGTACACGATTTTTCCATAATGTGTGACTATGAACTGCTCTTGAAAATCCAATTCGCGTTAAACTGGACAATGTTTATCCAAGGCCACAGTGCTGTGTCAGTAAGATTTTTACTACCCGTCTACATGTACAAGTCCTTACTGTCACAGTGCTGTGTCAATAAGGGTTCTTACTACCCAATGTAAAAGTCTAACTGCCACAGTGCTGTGTCAATAAGGTTTTTTACTACCCCTCTACATGTACAAGTCCTTGCTGCCACAGTGCTGTGTCAAAAAGATTTTTTACTACCCCTCTACATGTACAAGTCCTTACTGCCACAGTGCTGTGTCAATAAGGGTTCCTACTACCCCTCTACATGTACAACTCCTTACTGCCACAGTGCTGTGTCAATAAGTTTTTTTACTACCCCTCTACATGTACAAGTCCTTACCGCCACAGTGCTGTGTCAATAAGGGTTCCTACTTCCCCTTTACATGTACAAGTCTTTACTGCCACAGTGCTGTGTCAATAAGGTTTTTTACTACCCCTCTACATGTACCAATCCTTACTGCCACAGTGCTGTGTCAATAAGGGTTCCTACTACCCCTCTACATGTACAAGTCCTTACTACCACAGTGCTGTGTCAATAAGGTGTTTTACTAACCCTCTACATGTACAAGTCCTTACTGCCACAATGCTGTGTCAATAAGCGTTCCTACTACCCCTCTACATGTACAAGTCCTTGGTGCCACAATGCTGCGCCAATAAGGTTTTTTACTACCCCTCTACATGCACAAGTCCTTACTGCCACAGTACTGTGTCAATCAGGGTTTTTACTACCCCATGTACAAGTCCTTGCTGCAACAGTGATGTTCAATAATGATTTTACTACCCCACCACATGTACAAGTCCTTACAGCCACAGTGCTGTGGCAATAAGGTTTTTTACTACCCGTCTACATGTAAAGTTCTTACTGCCACAGTGCTGTGTCAATAAAGGTCCCTGCTACCCCTCTACATGTACAAGTCGTTACTGCCACAGTGCCGTGTCAATAAGGGTTCCTACTTCCCCTCTACATGTACAAGTCCTTACTGCCACAGTGCTGTGTCAATAAGTATTCTTTCTACCCCTCTACATGTACAAGTCTTTACTGCCACAGTGCTGTGTCAATAAGGTTTTTTACTACCCCTCTTCACGACAAGTCCTTACTGCCACAGTGCTGTGTCAATAAGGGTTCCTACTACCCTCTACATGTACAAGTCCTTGGTTCCACAATGCTGCGCCAATAAGGTTTTTTACTACCCCTCTACATGCACAAGTCCTTACTGCCACAGTACTGTGTCAATCAAGGTTTTTACTACCCCATGTATAAGTCCTTGCTGCAACAGTGATGTTCAATAATGATTTTACCACCCCACCACATGTACAAGTCCTTACAGCCACAGTGCTGTGGCAATAAGGTTTTTTACTACCCGTCTACATGTAAAGTTCTTACTGCCACAGTGCGGTGTCAATAAGGGTCCCTGCTACCCCTCTACATGTACAAGTCGTTACTGCCACAGTGCCGTGTCAATAAGGGTTCCTACTTCCCCTCTACATGTACAAGTCCTTACTGCCACAGTGCTGTGTCAATAAGTATTTTTTTTACCCCTCTACATGTACAAGTCCTTACTGCCACAGTGATGTGTCAATAAAGGTTATTATTACCCCTCTAAACGTATAAGTCTTACTGTCACACTGCTGTGTCAAAAACAATTCCCACCCACTGTAAATACATTTGTGTTTTATGATACGTTAGCCTAAATTATTATGCTTTTTTCAGATTGTGTTTGCCCATTATGATTTCATCCTGATGCCAGTGTGACGTGGCATCAGCGACAAAGATGCTGTGAAGCACGTTCCAATGGGTAGCCATTGTGTGCTACTGGTGTGTAGCATAAATGCGAGGTTGTGAATGCAAATTCATATAGGCTATACAGTTGTAAGCCTATACTATGTATTCATTTTAGCTGAACAATTGAATGTCATCGTGAAATTTACTAGCGTTACTTTTACATTCCTAAGTATATTTACATTCCTAAGTATATTGCGATTTCAATAGCCGAAATTGTTTTTTTACTAATCAAATAGGTCTAAGTCTGGTTGAACAAGACTACATAAGTCCAGGAGCTCCCGCTCCGAATTAGAATTTGATTTAAGCAATTTTGTATAGGGTTATTAATGTAGTCCTAGTCTAGGTCAAAAATCAAGACGCAAGACAACTAGGTCTAAGAAGCCCAGTCTAAGAGTAAGATAAGAACTAGACAGTCTGTCAGAGATTGCAAACCTTGATTGAAATTATTGATCCTAATCAGTATCCCAGTAATGGTCTACCTATCTGGCACGGCTTAACCGATATCAGGTTAATCGAGTTGACTAATAGCTGATTTACGGTCATTTTGAATTCGATATAAATTAGTTAAAAACTTAGGGTGCATCCTCCCCCGAAACCTCAAATTTTGTTTTATAGTAATGGACTAACATCTAACACAGTTTGCAAAATATTGGGCATGTGAAAGTAAATAATGGCCGATAGGGGGCCATTTTGAATTTGATCGAGTCAGAATTTTTCAAGATGCATCCTCAGCTGAAATCTCACATTTCATTCTATAGTAATCGTCTAGCTATCTAGCACGGTTTACCAAATATCCCCCATGTGAAAGTAAATAATGGCCGATAGGAGGCCATTTTGAATTTGATCAAGTCAAATTTTTTCAAGATGCATCCTCTCCTGAAATCTCACATTTTGTTTTATAGTAATGGTCTAGCCATCTAGTACGGTTATCAAAAACCTGCTATGTGAAAGTGAATGATGACCGATAGGCGGCCATTCTGAATTTGATCAAGTCAATTTTTTTCAAGATGCATCCTCTCTTGTAATCTCACATTTTTTTTTATAGTAATGGTCCAGCTATCTAACACGGTTTACCAAATATCAGCAATGTGAAAGTAAATAGTGGCCGATAGGCGGCCATTTTGAATTCGATTGAGTCGAAAGTTTTTAAAAGGCATCTTCTCTCGAAACGTCACATTTTGTTTTATAGTAATGGTCTAGCTATCTAGCACGGTTTACCTGATATCAGGCTTATCGAGGTAAATAATGCTGATTGTCGGCCATTTTGATTTCGTAAGTTAAAAAATTTCAGGGTGCATCCTCCCCCAAAAACTCACACTTTGTTTCATAGTAATCAGGTAATGGTCTAGCCATCTAGCACGGTTTACCAAATATCAGCCATGCGAAAATGAATAATGGCCGGAAAGGCGGCCATTTTAAATTTGATCAGGTCATATTTTTTCAAGATGCATCCTCATCTGAAATATCACATTTGGTTTTACAGTAATGGTTTAGCCATCTAGCACGGTTGACCAAATAACGGCCATGTGAAAGTGAATAATGGCCGATAAGCGGCCATTTTGAATTTTATCGAGTCGAATTTTTTCAAGATGCATCCTCTCCTGAGATCACACATTTTGTTTTATAGTAATGGTCTAGCCATCTAGCACGGTTTACCAAATAACGGCCATGTGAAAGTGAATAATGGCCGATTGGCGGCCATTTTGAACTTGGACGAGTTGAATTTTTTTTTCAAAATGCATCCTCTCCTGAAGCCTTACAATTTGTTCTATAGTAATGGTGTAGATATCTTGAGCGGTTTTCATGATATTCCACAATATCAGGCCTGTCGAGGTGAATAATAGCTGATAGGCGGCCATTTTGAATTTTATCAACTTCAAATTTTTCAAGATGCATCCTCTCCTGAAACCTTACAATTTATTTAATATTAATGGTGTACCTATCTTGAGCGGTTTTCATGATATTCCGCAATATCAGGCCTGTCGAGGTGAATAATGGCCGATAGGCGGCCATTTTTAATTCAATCGACTTGAAATTTGTCAAGATGCATCCTCTCCTGAAACCTCGCAATTTGTTTTATAGTGATGGTGTAGCTATCTTGAGCGGTTTTCATGATATTCCGCAAAATCTTTCAGTCGGATTTACCGATGTTATAAATTAGGTCAAAGTGCTGGGTCAACTTCAAGGTCAAGGTCCAAAAACCTGAAAAGGCACAACTAGGGACCTTAGAGAACATGTATGTGTAATATGACTGTCATCGGCCCAGTACTTTTCGAGATCTGCTCCGGAAACGAAGTACGCGTCAAAACGTCTAAATAGGTCATAGTTCTGAACCAGAAGTAGGTCAAAGTTCAAATACAAAAGGCACAACTAGACCCCCTAGGGGTGTTGTGTGTAAAATTTGAAGACAATCGGACAAGTACTTTCAGAGATATGCTCCGGAAACGAATTGTTTACGGACGGCCCAACGGCCCAACGGCCCAACGGCCCAACGCCGTCACATCATCATTTTCTCCTCTGCAACCTTGCGTAATGAATTCAGATTAAAAATATTTTAACCTGTCCATTAGCCACCTGGAAGTAACCCACATACCAAAAATTGTTATCCTAGCTTATTTTCTCACAAAGTTATAGGCAAAAGAAGAGGCCAAAAAAAACGGAGGTAGAATCCATAGCTCCCTCCGTCTCACCTACGGTGACGGCGGGAGCTAACAAATCAATCAATAGTAGAATTGTCACAATTTAAACACAATATGTGATTATGTTTCAGGCAGTCTACAAAAGCAAGAACAGAGACCAAGTCATATAAATGGAGCACACAGACTTTTACCAGCTGTTTTTGTTTTGATGGTAAGACATGTTTCCAGGTTAAGGTATTGAAAATTAAATGTACAGTCTTAACAATGCCATCAAATTATATTTTGTATAGATTTTCAATACACAATGTTGAATGACAGATACATGTCTTTTCAAAATAAAATTACTATTTAATATACATATACTTATGTGATATTTGTTCATAAATATATTTTCCGAATGCTGAAATACTCACCAGCCAGTTTTTAAGGTGTAAAGTGTTTGACGCTTAGGTAGCAGCTTAAATTTTCCAGGCACAATGGTGAATTTTAAATAAATATCTTTTTAGCCCGCCCTTTTTAAGGTGGACTTTTGCCATTGAAGTTCGGCGTCTTTGTCGGGAGCGGCGTTAACTTTTCCTTAGTGAGATTTTCATGTAGGCCTATCCTAATCAAATTTGTTCTATGTGTTGCTTATAACCATGCAGTTCACTGACAAGTTGTTGAAAAATGGTTGAACAAAATAAAAATTGATGATTTATCGCACAAAATGGCAAATTTTTGCTTGTTTGTAGACACAATAACTTGCCAAATTGCTCATGTTTTTAAAAAAAAATTCACCAATATTTAAATATTTGCAATTTTGCTTCTATGTCTTTTCAGAATGCTGAAATAATCACCAGCCACTTCAGACTATGATCGTCGGGGCAGCTCAGTTTAACGGCGTAGGCATATATATAGTGTCTTAACAACCAATGAATAAATTGATTTCTTAAGAAAACTGTTTTTTTTCTTCTGCATAATATTAATCAATGCTGCTACGACTTGAAGTTGGGACATGGTACGCTAGAGCACTGTGATAACAAGGAATTCGAAATGTAAAGACACCTAAGTATTACGACAACACTGCGGACTGTCTGTTTACAGGGGTGGTAAGAAACATTATCGACATCATACAATATGGAGCTATAGAGGGGTAGTGAAAAAAATATACTGTCACTGTACTGTGATAGCATAGAACGTCTGAGTGTAAAGGGTTAATAAGAAAAGTTATTGAAATGACAGTGGCATAGAGGATTGGTAAATAGACCATACGAAACGTTATTAACACACCACTGTGGCAACAAGGGCTTGTGGGTGTAGAGAGACATGAATGAACCTTATTGACACAGAACTGTGGCAGTAAGGACTTGTAAGTGTAGAGAGACATGCATAAACTTCATTGTCACGGCATTGTGGTGGCAAGGATTTGAAAGAGTAAGAAGAGATTAACAAACCGTATTGACATCGTACTGTTTAGGCAACTACTTATGGGTATAAAGGGGCATTAGAAAACGTTATTGACACCGCACAGTGGTAACAAGGACTTGTATGTGTATATATAGTAAGAAGCCGTAGGCCTGTTTAAACAGTATTGTGGTAGAAAGGACTTGTAAGTGTAAAGAAACTACAAGAAACATCATTACCACCGTATTGTGATAGCAATTAGGTGAACACAGAAAAGGTTTGGCGAAAGAGGTAAACGTTTGGGGAAATTTGGGGAATCTGCGGTGTAGATTTGAGGAGTTTCGCAAATTTGTCAATATCCCAAAGTAGTCTCCAGCCCGGTGAGGTCCCCCTTATTTGTCATCAACTACTGTCACACCATGCAAATTTATTCGATCTGCGAACAGTTGGTGACAATTGTTTTGTAGTGACTTGTAGGTGTAGATGAGCACTAAGACGCTTTATTGAAACAGAACTGTGTCAGCAATGATTTGCAAGTGCATAGAGACAGTAATCAACCTTATAGACACATGACTGTGGTAGCAAGGACTTAGTGTAGATGAGCAGAAACAAAACTAATTGACACGGTACTGTGGCATCAGTGACTTGTAAGTGCATAGATACAGTAATAAATCTCATTGACACATGAATGTAGATGTACACTTGACTTGCAGATGTAGGCCTACATGAGCAGTCAGAAAACAACACTGTGGCAGCAAATATTTGAGACTGTATTGAGACAATAAAAACATTATTGCAATGGCACTGTGGTAGCTAGGACAAAGTAGGATACCGTATTCATACAGCAATTTAGCAGCAACAATTTTCAAATGTTTTGAGACAGTAAGGAATTCATTGACAGAGCACTGTGTTAGCAAGGACTTGTATGTGTAGACGGCATCACTGTGGTATGAAAGACTTTAAGAAGTAGAAAATGAGTGGTAAAAAAGTACTTTTAGGTGGCGATGGGCGAAACCTTTTTGACACAGCACTGTGGTAGCAAGGACTTGTATCATGTGTATATTGGTAAGGAACGTTATCGCCACAGCGATGTGGTAGCAAGAATTTATATGTATGGAAAAAGAGTAAGATACTTTATTGAAACAGAGCTGTGGCAGCAAATATTTTTAAGTGTATAGAGACATTAAGAAACGTTATTGCCACAGCAATGTGGCAGCATAGATTTTAAGTGTATAGATGAAGTGAGAAACGTTATTGCCACATCACTGTGGTAGCAAGGACTTATATGTGCAGAAAAAGAGTAAAATACCTTATTGACACAGCACTGTGGCAGCACAGATTTTAAGTGTATAGATACAGTAAGAAACGTTATTGTCACATCACTGTGGTAGCAATGACTTTTACATGTAGAGAGAGAGAGTAAGATACGTTATTGACAGAGCACTGTGGCAGCAAAGATTTTAAGTGTATAGAGTCAGTAAGAAACGTTATTGCCACTTCACTGTGGTAGCAAGACCTTCTATGTGTAAAGAAAGAGTAAGATACCTTACTGACACAGCACAGTGGCTGCACAGATTTTAAGTGTATAGAGACAGTAAGAAACGTTATTGCCACAGCACTGTGGTAGCAAGGACATAAATGTGTAGAAAAGAGTAAGATATCTTATTGACACAGAACTGTGGCAGCACATATTTTAAGTGTATAGAGTCAGTAGGAAACGTTATTGCCACATAACTGTGGTATCAGGATCTTCTATGTGTAGAGAAAGAGTAAGATACCTTATTGACACAGCACTATGGCAGCACAGATTTTAAGTGTTTGGATAATGTAAGAAACGTTATTATCACAGCACTGTGGTAGCAATGACTTTTACATGTAGAGAAAGAGTAAGATACCTTATTGACACAGTACTGTGGCAGCACGGATTTTAAGTGTATAGAGACAGTAAGAAACGTTATTGCTACATCACTGTGGTAGCAATGACTTATATGTTTAGAGAAAGAGTGAGAAACCTTATTGACACAGCACTGTGGCGACCATTATTACCAGTTACACAGAACTGCTGTGATGATGATTAGCAACAGCGAGAATCTTATAGACACATCAATTCAGTAGCAAGGAACGACAAACCCCTATTAACACAATCCTGTGGCAGCAATTACTTGCACATGTACACAGACTGTAAGATACCTTATTGTTACAGTAATGTGGTAGCATGACTTCATCCGTTTAGATATTTCAGCAGAAATGAATCTTATTGACACAATACTGTGGTAATAAAGTTATTTGCTGTGATTGGTTAGTATTGTTGTTACACTGATGCTGATTGGTTTGGTGGTAATAGCATTTCCAAAGTTGCTGCCACAGTCTGAAATCCTGAATTCT
This sequence comes from Flabesymbios commensalis, assembly GCA_964017125.1. Classification (NCBI taxonomy): domain Eukaryota; kingdom Metazoa; phylum Annelida; class Polychaeta; order Terebellida; family Flabelligeridae; genus Flabesymbios; species Flabesymbios commensalis. Next base: position 38,212,502 of record OZ024906.1, on the reverse strand, counting down.
GATTGGTTTGGTGAAAATAGCCGATTGGTCCTTTAGTACCACAGTACTGTGGCAGTAGCCATAGTAATTTTCGAATATAAGTGCATGCACGTAGTATTCGAATATAGTTGCATGCACTTGTAAACGAACAAGAATATTTTTGGAGAAATGACATTCGAATTTCACTTATAAGTGAATGCACGTTTATGCGCGGGGATACGGTAAGGATGAGGTTTAGCCAGTGTGGAATGGGCACCTCACCCCTTCTAATATATGAGGTCCACATAGTGTGCAGTCAGCCCCTCATTCTTGACACTGCATCAGAGATGATGTTTACCCAGTGTGCAGTGGGCCCCTCATCCCTGAGAGATGAAGTTTACCAGTGTGCAACCAGCCCCTTCTAAGGATTAGGTTTAGCCAGTGTACAATGAACCCCCCTCCCCCCTGAGAGATGAAGTTTACCTTCTGTGCAGTGGGCCCCTCATCCCTTCCGAGAGATAATGTTTACAAATCCTAGTGTGGAGTTGGCCCCTCATACCTACCTGAGTGTTGAGGTTTACCTAGTGTGCATTGGCCCCTCATCCCTCCTGAGAGATGAAGTTTACCTAGTGTGCAGTGGGCACCTCATCCCTGACTCTGCCTGAGAGATGAAGTTCACCCAATCTGCAACCAGCCCACCCTACAGCCCCTACTTCTCCCTGAGATGAAGCTCACCAGTGTGCAACCAGCCTCTCATCCCTCCTAAGAGATAAGGTTTTTCCAGTGTGCAATAATAACACAATAATAAAACAATGATTTTTAAAACTTTGATTACTATCAAAGTATTTTGCTAATTTTCTCTCTAACTCCCATTTATCCACCTAGCTTTTCTAGCGTAGATAGCGTTGGGCCTAAGTTTCGTAAATATCTGCTTTTAAAATTCATCTGTCTAAAAATATTTCAATTTGTAGCATTTGCTGGGTCTAGCTACAGAAGAAAATATATCATACACATGTGTGGCACCAGATGGTTAACATGATTAATATGGGAGCAAGTTCATACTCTAGCCACCAGAGGATTATTATATGAGACAACACTTCATACTCCAGCCCCCAGACAGTTAAAGCGACGCAATCAGGCTAAAATCATAAAAAATCCTTATTTTTATTTTGGCTTCTTAATATGGCCATAATATGTGAACATGTCCATAGACAAGTATTGAGTATGTTTTTTTAAATTTTGTGTTGAGCATTTACCAGTTAAGCGAGAAATAAATACGCAATTTAATTTCAGACATGCATGTTTAAAATAAGAAATACAGAAATAACTGATAAACGGTGTTTTCCGCAACCTTGCTACGTTGCCACAGCAACCCAAAATTTAAAAGATTTCCGTAATTCTAGTCTATGGACATCTTCACATATGAAGGAAGTATATTAAGAAGCCAAAATAAAATTATTGATTTTTTGCTGATGTTAGCCTGATTGTGTCGGCTTTAATACAGAGGACATGTAATACGCTAGGCAACAGAAGGTTAACATTAGATAAATATAATAGTCTAGTCGCAGAAGATTAATAGTTGAGACACGTGATACCAGAGACCCCAGAGGATTAATACATGGGTTACTCTAGTCCGGAAAGGATTAATAAATAAAACATATGATACGCTAGGTATGACAAGGTTAATATAGAAGAAATATGATAATCTAGTCGACATCGCAGTAATACACGAGACACACGTGATACTATCGACCCTCTGGACCTCAGAGGGTTAATACATGTCAAACTCTAGCCTATAGAGGGTTCAGAAATAACATCTATGAAGCTCTAGGCATGAGTAGGTTAAAAAAGATAAACATGATAAGACATAAGAAACGTGGAACTCCAGAGGGTTTATACTTGCGAAAGTCAACAAAGGGTTAATAAATAAGACATGTGATACCCCAAACACAAAAGGTGAATATAGAAGCAATTTGATAGTCTAGTCTACAGAGGGTTAGTATTTGAGACACGTGATACTATCGACTCTCTGGACCGCAGAGGGTTATCACACGCAATACTCCAGCCTATAGAGGGTTAATAAATAACATATGTGATGAACTAGGTATCAGTAGGTTAAAATAAGCTGAACATGATAGTGTAGTCCACATAGGATTAATATTTTAGAAACGTAATACACTAGACCACAGAGGGTTACTACTTGAGATAGTCTAGTCAACAGAGGGCTGATAAATAAGAAATGTGATACTCCAGATATCAGAAGGTTAATATGGAAGAAATGTATTAATCTAGTCCACATAGGGTTAATATTAGAGAAACGTGGTACTATCTACACTCTGGGCCTCAGAGGGTTAATACATGTCAGACTGTAGCCTATAGAAGGTTAATCAATAACATTTATGATGCTCTAGGCATCAGTAGGTTAAAATAAGATACACATGATAGTGTAGTCCACAGAGGGTTAACACATTAGAAACGTGATACTCTAGACCAAAGAGGGTTAATACGTGTGATACTCTAGTCCACAGAGGCCTAAGAAATAAGATATGTGAACCTCTAGGCATCAGAAGGTTAACGCAAAGAAAATATGGTAGTCTAGTCCACATGTCATACTCTGGACCACAGAGAGTTAATACATGCGATACTCTAGAATGGAGAGTGCTTATACATAAGATATGTGATATTCTAGACATCAGAATGTTAATATAGGGGAAATCTGATAATCTCATCTCTTAGGGATGAGGGGCTCACTACACACTGTGTAAACTTCACCCTGAGAGAGTGAAAGGCTCGCTACACACTGGGTGAACCTCATCTTTCAGGCCCAGTTATGGATGAGGGGCTCACTGCACACTGCCGGCTAAATCTCATCTTCAGGATGGATGAGGGCTCTCTGCACACTGACTAAACCCTTGTCTCTCAGAAGGGATGAGGGGCCCACTACACGCTAGGTACACCTCATCTATTACGAGGAATGAGAGGACCACTGCACACGCTAAACCTCATCCTTAGGATGGATGAGGGGCTGGTTGCACACTGGGTAAACCTCATCTTTAAGGGCCAGTCAGGGATCAGGGGCCCACTGAACACTGGGTAAACCTCATCTCTCAGGCAGTGTTAGGGATGAGCGGCTCACTGCACACTGGGTAAACCTCATCTCTCAGGAGGGATAAGGGGCTCACTGGACACTTGGTAAACTTTATCTATCAGGCAGAGTCAGGGATGAGGGGCTCACTGCACAATCGATAAACCTCATCTCTCAGGAGGGATGAGAGATCCACTGCACACTAGGTAAACCTAATCCCTCAGGAGGGATGAGGGGCCCACTGCACACTAGGTAAACCTCATCTCTCAGGATGGATGAGGGATTGGTTGCACACTGGGTAAACCTCATCTTTCAGGACAAGTTAGGGATGAGGGGCCCACTGCACACTGGGTTATCTTTGAAGCAGAGTCAAGGATGAGGAGCCCACTGCACATTTGGTAAATCTCATCTATCAGGCAGAGTCAGGGATGAGGGGCACACTGCAAAATCGATAAACTTCATCTCTCAGGAGGGATGACGGGTCCACTGCACACTTGGTAAACCTCATCTCTGAAGAGGGATGAGGGGCCCACTGCACACTGGGTAAACCTCATCTCTCAGGAGGGATGAGGATGAGGGGCCCACTTCACACTAGGTAAACCTCCTCTCTCAAGAGGGATAAAGGGCCCACTGCACACTAGGTAAACCTCCTCTCTCAGGAGGGATGAGGGGCTCACTGCACACTGGGTAAACCTCCTTTCTCAAGAGGGATGAAGGGCCCACTGCACAGTAGGTATAAGCCTCCTCTCTCAAGAGGGATGAAGGGCCCACTGCACACTTGATATAAGCCTCCTCTCTCAAGAGGGAGGAAGGGCCCACTGCACACTAGGTATAAGCCTCCTCTTTCAGGAGGGAGAAAGGGCCCACTGCACACTGGGTAGGGGAGAGGCGGGTTAGTTGAGCCACTTTTTACAATATTTCGTCTGGTGTTTTCCCAGTTGATCGTAGAATGGTTGGGATAGTTTTAAAACATGACTATATATTACATATATATCCAACATCAATGAAAGATGAAAAGAACGATTAAAAAAAAAGTTATGGATGCACAACTGAGAGTGGTGAAAGTGGCTCAACTAACCCGCTGTATGGGGTAAGTTGTGCCAAGCAAGGGGGTAAGTTGATCACCTATGGTAAAAATTTACTATTGACAAATGTACATGCCAAAATGTTATTTTTTGTCCAGAAAATGCAAAAAATAGAAAAATAAACACTTTTGTACATCACATAAGGGTTAAATTTGTTGACAAATCTCCTCCAAGTCCCAAGTAATACAATCGGTATTATAGCCTGTATTGATGCATGGATCATTGTTTTCTTGTATTTATTAAAAAGATATATACTATTATTATGTGTCTTTATTATATTGACCTATTATATGATGTCATTTGTTACACTATATCACATTCTACAATAATATATTATATTCCCACTGGGGTATGATGAGCCATGTCGACTGGGGTTAGTTGATCCACATTTTGTAATATGTATTTACCTACTGGGGTAAGATGAGCCATGAATGGGGTTAATTGAGCCGGTTGATCAACTTACCCCATCTTATTTGGCTCAACTTACCCCACAACAGCCATATTGTATAAAATGTAAAATTTTGTGGCATTTCAATGATCCAAGTTGAGTGTTACATTGACATAGGCTATCTTTATGTATTTGACTGCCTAGCCCTATAGCAAGAATTTACAGAATCCCTACTGCTTCCGTAATATTAATGCAAACATTATGATATCTGAATTCTACTGAGTACAGCTAAAAATGCATTTTTGAACTACAAAACTCCCTACCTGCAAAATGATCTGTGCTCACAACGTGGTCATGTAAATAATATCACACTTAATCACCAGGTGGTGTTCAAACTTCCTTAAAATCCCATGTGTAGAAATGCGAGGGGGTGGATCAACTAACCCTGTGGGTCAACTAACCCGACTCTCCCCTAAACCTCCTCTCTCAGGAGGGATGAGGGGCCCACTGCACACTGGGTAAACCTCCGCTCTCAAGAGGGACGAAGGGCCCACTGCACACTAAGTATAAGCCTCCTCTTTCAAGAGGGAGAAAGGGCCCACTGCACACTGGGTAAACCTCCTCTCTCAGGAGGGATGAGGGGCCCACTGCACGCTGGGTAAACCTCCTCTAGCAAGAGGGAGGAGGGGCCCACTGCACACTGGGTAAACCTTCTCTCACAACAGGTATGAAGGGCCCATTGCACACTGGGTAAACCTCCTTTCTCAAGAGGGATGAAGGGCCCACTGCACACTAGGTAAACCTCCTTTCTCAGGAGGGATGAGGGGCTCACTGCACACTGGGTAAACCTCCTCTCTCAAGAGGGATGAAGGGCCCACTGCACACTGGGTAGACCTCCTCTCTTAAAGATGGTTGAAGGGCCCACTGCACACTAGGTAAACCTCCTCTCTCAGGAGGGATGAGGGGCTCACTGCACACTGGGTAAACCTCCTCTCTCAGGCGGGGCTTGCTACACACTGTTTATGTTTATTTCGAATTGAATATCAAATGCTCCCTACACTAAGATGTGGACCTGTGCATTGGCCCCTCGGGGCCGCATGACGAGTAACTGTGGATGATCTCATGATCGATGTACAAGCCTGTCGGCCTCGGAGTGCCAGATGGAACATACTCCACTAATCGATGTAGTTGCTTTTGAAAATTAGAAATGCGAACATATTTATTGTGCTAGTCGAATGGACCCAATGTAATGCTTCTTTTGACAACCAATAAGAAACCCCGTTACATCATTCACGGGGTGCCCAAGGACACTTTAATTATCTTGCATACACCGCAGCGGGCTTTATAACTCTAATTTTCCTTTATTTCGGCCGCAAAGGTGTATCGAAGGCACAAAATCAGCGGTTCCACGCCCCGTCACGGGACATGGAAGAGCATTCAACTGTTATTTGCCCCGTCACGGGTTATCCAACACACTTTTCTTGCCTTGTGTGCCCCGTGACGGGGCAAATAGACCCGGCAAACATCACATTTCATCTTTAACATGTTTAATAGGTGGTACTTAATGTGCTAATAAAAAATGAAAACCCGAATATATGCGACACCGGCGGTTAAAGGGTAAACGTGTGCAAAAATGACATCAAGAAGCAGAGTGGAATTGTGGCTGTGGCTGCTTTAAATGTAAATGTAGTATTTATTTTGTTATTGTGGTACATTCGGACTGATCATCATAGAAGTGGCCAATGAGATTGATTTATTGACTTTGATGGCATGCCACATTTGACCTTGTAAAGTAACACGTAGTAAACACATACTTAAAACATTTGTTGATGTACTAGTAATTGTCATATTGTTTATACAATTTCCATTTGGCAAAAAAAATGTACCACCACAAAAAAACGATTTTTTTTAAAGTGAAAGATGTGCTTAAGCTACTTCAAAATCAAATGTTGTTACAAATATTTGAAGCATATTTTACTAGTTTATTTTCAATCCTTCTCTTTTATAAGAAAACAATATTTATACATGTATGTTAGTTGTCGCATTAAAATTGATATAAAAAGAGATGCATGTTATATAGTATATTGCGGGCTGTAAATAACCGTATTATGAAAAAGACTGCATTCACAGCCTTGCTGGGATTATGTTATAATTCTATATTTGGTTGTTATTTCTATTTAGTTGTTATTTGTTATTTCAAGCCGATTATATATTACATATTGTGTCTTTTTTACTCCAGAAGATTGCAAAACGAGTAAACGAGTTTGATCTTCTCAATTTAATCGGGTACGATTAAATTAAAGAGTTGATTTGTATCTAACTCGCGTCGTTAAGTGAATTTGGTGATCGATGTAAAATGCCCTCGGTTGCAGCCCATTCTATGATTTTATGGCAGTGATTTAAACAGTATTATTTCCTGTTAATATTATATTTTTAAATTTGCAAATGCATTTTGTTGACTTTGCAATAGTGGAGTTAGGGAGACCGGGGACAGTCTGTTTAAGCATATGTTTCATACCATAAATGATGCCTGTAATTGTATTAGTAGGGACCACCATGTCCATCCATCAGTGGATCTGCTTGTGTATATCATGGTCAGAACGACGGCTGTCAAGTTGATGATAACGCCGGATAACTGAGATATAGGCACACATATTGGTGCATCTCTGTACAAAATTTATTTTAGTGAGGAAGGTAGTATACGTGAGCTCATTAGCAAAATTATTATAAGAATGTAAATATGATTGGGTTCAATGTAACATGTTATAATAAATTATCTGCAGAAAGTAATTACTATACATATTATGCTCGGATCAAGTATAATATACTATCCCTGACTAATTGACAGCGAATCAGCTAAAATCATCGCCATCATTCCGTCGTTATTTAAATAAGGTACGTAGAATATCACATTTGAGCTAAGCTTTGCTTGTACAAAGAGCTAAAAAATACTGACCAGTAATATCCAACCTCGGTTCTAAACGTTGTGAAGATATAAACTCCAATTTGAATAGCGTCGGGACATATATACCACTTAACGTTCTTTAATTATACCTGTCGGCAAGTCCAGAATAGTAATTTCTAATGTGTTTACTTGATAAGTGTAGGTATAATTATCCGTAAGGAAACAATGTAGATACATCATAGTAAGCATCGTTACGGACAGTTTCAGAGCCAAAATGCAGTAACTACTTACTTTTAAGTCTATAATGTAGCTGTGATTAGACATTGAGTGTGGTGGTATTCATTTATATGCATTGTACTCCTTCTCCTAACCCTTAGAACACTGAGCAAAGGAATTTAAATTTTCAGCCACTTGAAGTCGTGTATCGCTACCGCGATCCACAACTTCAAGCGGCTGAAAATTTGTAATATTTGTGAAATTTAAGTCCCAACATACATCAGTGTTTCAAGATCGAAAGCATATTTTATTTTTAACAACTGGTTATCAAGAGTATTACAGTTGCTGATAAAAATACAATATGTCTACTGTAGTCGACATCAGTGCTCTAAGGGATGAGAGAGCATGAACAAAGCTATACTTCTTCATGTGTCATTAATATAGGCGTAATTATACAATTACCACCACCCACTGACAAAGACCGTATAATATTATATGCATTCATTATACGATTTAGTAAACAATCAATAACATTTTCCCTGTGTGAATAAACCTTCCAATTGGATATGAAAGGGTGTATATGCAATTTTACAAAGTGGCAGATACACCCTTTCAAATCCAAATGGTTATTGGGATAATTTTGTGTGTTTGGGAATTTCGTCTCTATATCTAGCCTAACTGTTAAGTGCGCAGCACAACATTTTTTTTGATGATTTTAGACCTGGGCATGTCCCTTTAAAGATGATTGTTGGTATATTGTTTAGTGCACATTGTTTTATGTCACTTCTCACCGAGCTGCACATACGTTGTTTTGCATGCGAGAAAAAAAACATTATGTGCATCCAATGAGAGTCTGGGTAAACTAACAAATAATTACATATTTATGTAGGCTATATCTAATAAGATTAACTGTACGAGATGTCACTGATAGTTTTCTGACATATAGTCATTGTAACAATGTAAAGTAACAGGTGGCTAAATTGGGGTTTCGGTAAGTAAAGGGTAGAATAAACATGCTGTCCTGGGCTGTTTACATGTGAACCACATGGTGGAGACGGTACTGCGACAAGTACTAATTGTCATACAGGACGTCCCCTATTTCTAGAGGCCTGTGTGAGTCGGTTCTGGTAAACAGCCCAGGAATGTGAATGTATATCAAAGTAAGGATCCTGATTGGTGGAGATGTCATTTCACCACAGGAAGTGACCGCGCCCGTCGGGATCCGCTATAAAGGAAGGCGCCCACAGCCTTCGAGAAAAAATTCAGAGGGAAATTCAGGGAGAAAGTCAGAGAGAAATTGGGGAGTATTGTAACAGAGACGTTTCGGGTTTGGCTAAGTTTAGTGGGAGTTGCTTCGGTATCTAACATCTTGTAGATCACTGAAGCAACAGCAAAATTACACAACGAGATATAAGTACTAACATCAGTGTACTGAGAAATTGAATGTTTTTTGTTTAATATATATTTTATATATATTCAAGAGTTAATTTAAGTTTATCCACGAGTGTTGTGTTTGCCGTGCCAGAGCATTTGGACAACCGACGATAGCGTGTCAACGTATCACGGATAAGACCCGTTTACATCGGTGCCGTGACCAGGATTTGTGTCACGGATAAAACCAGTTTACATTGGTGCCGTGACCAGGATTTGTGTCACGGATAAAACCAGTTTACATTGGTGCCATCTGACAGGATTTTAATTTGAAAAAGCAAATTAAATCAATTCAAGAACCTGGTTGAACAACTTGGAAAGTTACAAAAGTGACTGGACAGTGGCACGGCAAAACGGCAAACCTAAGATAAGTGGATAAATACTAGTTAATGTAGTGGTTGCTATCAGAAGCCGCTACTGTTATCAAGACGGGGATAAATAAACGGGATCCAGAGGGAATCAGTATCCAGACGGAATTGGGTGTTTGCCAGGACTGACGGGAATGCACAGGACAGACAAGGCGTTGGGCGTTTGCCAGGACTGACGGGACCCAGAGGACAACAGACGGAGCAGGATCGACAAGATCTAGACAGAAGCTACATAACGTTGGGATAGTTGGCTACACACAGACACGTAGTCGGAGGTCAGTTATTTTCTAGGCTGCTGTAGTTAATTTTCATTTATCTTTATATTTTTGAGAAGCTTTTGGCTGATCCATTGGAAAAAACAAAACAAAAATATAATTATTCCAGTTAACTGGTATCTCTGGTCTCCCGGGGAAAACACATTTTGACAATGCAATCTAAAAATTTAAAAAGGGGGGGACTAAAGTTCTATACAACAGCATTGTAATCAAGACAGGGTTAAAATGGGAAGATAATCGGGACTACTAGTGACAAATATTACAGCTGAGAATAATAAGAAGACAATACTCATTAGGGTCCAGTGCACTGTGTGACTTACGGTCGGACGGACAGACATAAAAAGACGCAAACAAGCTGGGGGAGGTACTTGTGTATACAGAGACTGTTTACTATTGAGTATACAGTGACGGGGGGAGGTGATAAGGCAGTAGGCCTAGGATAAGCGGGTCAAATAACTGCGCCCCAGAAAATAAGGATCAATCAAAGGATTGATTAGGCAGTTCAGAAATTATGTGGAAACATATAAGGCGAACTGAAGAGGTGAATATGGAGGAGATTCTGGGGATAATCCGCCAGTATCTCACAGCCATAAATCAGAGACGATCCATTGAACGAGGACGTAAATAATGTTAAGAAATAACATTATTAGAACACGTCACTCAGAATGGTCGTTTCTGGTATTGTTAATTGAGAAATCAAATTGGTTAAATCAAGAAGATTTTGTGTTAATTTTCGACAAAAAATAAATATATTCAAGGATTTGTATTGATTTTCAGAAATTAAATAATTAATTGCAAGGGGCTAAATGTATTATTCGGATTTTTTTTTTTTTTTTTTTAAACTCTAAAATACATTATTAATGGTAGGAAAAAAATACAATCAAAATTTAATTTGAGGTTAAGGAATATTACATGATATTAGTGCGTATAAGAAATGTAAGCAGACACAGTGCAGACATGGTTAGACGGTGGCCTGTATCACAAGTTAGTGAAAATATACCTAAGTATGTTCAGCTCGAAGTAGCTGTAACGCGTGATAAGACGCAGGGCAACATTGGCTAACATGTCTGACGGTAAATCTGAAGACAATCTCCCCGTGCTCATGTTGAGCTAAGATTATCTGAATGTTACATTTCAGATATAGCGGAGATGAAAGGTGAATATGAATGATTATTGAGAATTATGTAAGCACAATTAAAAATTGGGAAAACGCGAATTGCTAAAGAACGAGGTTCATAAAGGGAGGGAAATTTGTTTTTAAAAAAAAGTAGATAAACGTAAACAACAACGCGACAGCGAATAAGGTGAGGTAGATAATGCAGATATGGGATTAAATGTTGATAAAATTCATGAGAAGAATTTATCAATGAAGGAACGGTGCTCTCTCCTGATCAGGGAGATGCAAATATCAGTAGTAGGTTTAACGCTGATATGGGATTAAATTTGATAAATTTCAAGAGAAAGAAATTATCAATGCAGTAACAAGGAGGATATTGTAGGAGTTAAAAAGCTGATAAATTTCAAGAGAAGAAAATTTATCAATGCGGTAACAGAGATCGCCCGGGGTTTGAGGATATGGTACAGATATCAGTAGATGTGCACGCTGATATTAACGCTTGACAAAATTCAGGAGAAGAATTTATCAAGGAGCATAAGCGTGATAAATTTATGGACAAGAATTTATCAATAAGCAGTTGCTGATGTAGCGGAGTTTACCCCTTGTTGAGGGGAAGATATCAGCTTATGTGTAAGTTGGTACATGTGTAAGATGAGGTGTTGATAATAGTAAAGAGAAATACAAATTATCACAAGTATACCATCATCGGGGGGATATCAGTAAAAAGTTACGCTGATATGTGACTGAAGTTGATAACTTCAGGCGAAGAAGTTATCAACACATGAGATAGTATAAATGGGTTTAATTTTAAGAGAGAAAAAAAAGTAAACCAACGTACGAGCATCAGGTAAGAAAAAATGCTATTGTGTTACAGTGCCAGAGCTTTGCTAACTCATGGCGGCTGGAGGCATAATAACATTGGTGGCTGCAATGGATATGGGTAGTGATTACAGTAGAACCCATTGTTTTAACGGCTATATGTTGTTGGCAATAAACGCTATCAGACTACAGTTCGTCCAGCTGTTTCGTATGGTAAACTGAACATGTCATGCCATGCTTTCGCTGACCAAATGACTTTAGCACGTTATTACTATCACGAATCAGAATATCATTTAAAATCTATAGGCAAGCTGGTCCATTTGAATAAATTTACGGGTGACATTGTGTGGGGACCGCTCGACGAATTAGGGTACTACATAGATCTAATACATGAGATAAATAGATTACCAAAATTAAATGACATAGATGACATTCCCTTAAGTCAATTGATAGAGAAGTTACATCAGTCTAAGTTTGTAACTATGACACCAGTACAGAAACGCCACAGGTATGTTACCTTCACACTGGGAGGATTGATGATTTTGTTAATGACCGGGGTGGGTGCAGTGGGCATAGTATACTGGAGATACCCTGGGATATTAATAAATTGTTTCAAAAAATTGAAAAAACGCAGCCTAGTATTTATAACACCTGCAAGTGCCCAAACATCAAGTGGTGAGAACACGGAGGTGTTGGCGCTGTCTGAGACGGTCAGAGGTCCAATCAGACTGGCTTCCTGATGACTGGATGGTAGTGCACGTGTGTAGGAGACGTCCTATAAGATACATTGATAATCGTGAGATTATATTGATTGTATATAAACTATGTTCCAGAGGCAGAGAATGCTGAGAAGTGTATTTAAAATGTAAATTGTAAGTAAAGCATCATATATGATTTTAGAGTGTATTCCACTCAAGACATTGTTCCAGAGAAGAGGATGATATACTTATATATTGGATAAACCTGATATCATAATGACTGTAACTATGCAATAACTATGTTCCAGACACCGTATATGCTGGGAAGTGATGTTTAAAATGTAAATTGTAAGTAAAACATCATATATGATTTTAGAGTGTATTCCACTCAAGACATTGTTCCAGAGAAGAGGATGACAATACATATACATTGTTTAAGTAAAAATAATTTATATTTGTATAAGAAAAATATAGGTGGAAGATGTGCGCACCTCCGAAACTTATATTTTTATTTTTTTATATGATTTTACTAATCATAGGGATTTTAAGGGATTGAAATATGGAATTCAAGCGTGTGAACAAGTTGGATTCCATAGGGGGAGGTATGTAACAATGTAAAGTAACAGGTGGCTAAATTGGGGTTTCGGTAAGTAAAGGGTAGAATAAACATGCTGTCCTGGGCTGTTTACATGTGAACCACATGGTGGAGACGGTACTGCGACAAGTACTAATTGTCATACAGGACGTCCCCTATTTCTAGAGGCCTGTGTGAGTCGGTTCTGGTAAACAGCCCAGGAATGTGAATGTATATCAAAGTAAGGATCCTGATTGGTGGAGATGTCATTTCACCACAGGAAGTGACCGCGCCCGTCGGGATCCGCTATAAAGGAAGGCGCCCACAGCCTTCGAGAAAAAATTCAGAGGGAAATTCAGGGAGAAAGTCAGAGAGAAATTGGGGAGTATTGTAACAGAGACGTTTCGGGTTTGGCTAAGTTTAGTGGGAGTTGCTTCGGTATCTAACATCTTGTAGATCACTGAAGCAACAGCAAAATTACACAACGAGATATAAGTACTAACATCAGTGTACTGAGAAATTGAATGTTTTTTGTTTAATATATATTTTATATATATTCAAGAGTTAATTTAAGTTTATCCACGAGTGTTGTGTTTGCCGTGCCAGAGCATTTGGACAACCGACGATAGCGTGTCAACGTATCACGGATAAGACCCGTTTACATCGGTGCCGTGACCAGGATTTGTGTCACGGATAAAACCAGTTTACATTGGTGCCGTGACCAGGATTTGTGTCACGGATAAAACCAGTTTACATCATTTTGATAAGAAATTGGCGATAATCCTAATTTTGTTACCAATAATTATAAGTGATGTATTGTAGTATATCCATAATCCATTATTCAGTCTGCAGGGTTCATATTATGTGAAAATAAATGTCTCGATGGTAGTGCAGCACCTGCATTTATGATTATCTCTGGAATATTGTTTCTCATAGACCCATTAACATTTTACAAGGATGAGATTTTTTTTTAATATGACTGCTAGTGTAGGTCTCTTTTTGGACAAACAATCCAGCCCTCAGCCGTATGATATTTGATATATGTATATGATATTTGAGATGTAATATTAAACAAAAAAAAGATTACGTGAAGGTTTTATAGCTACGTTTTACGCGTGTGCGAACATAGTTTTTGCAAGTAATATAATTTGGTACCTCGATTTTAGTTATTTTATTTAAGTTAGTAAAAAAGGTCAGTGTTGGGTTATTAAACAACTGAAGAGACGAATAGGTCTAAGCTAGACTATTTGAGCCCACCCCCCCCCACCAGAAAGAAAATAATGGCTGCATTTACCTGATAAATAATTCATTCTGAATTTTAAAAGTGGATTGAAACAGATATAGCTTTACTGAAGCATAATTATACAATTTCCCTCCGATAGATAGAATGTGGCTGTAATAAAATACATGTGAAAAACACAAATTTAGGAATTGTTTTTACTGGCAAATACACCTATATGTTATGAAACATGAATAATAACATAAACACACGCCGTAAAGATGTGGAGCCGTGGATGGATGGGTTCATTTTACCCGGGAAAATCAACATGGCGGTGACCGTGAGCGATCTCGACCCAATTTCCAAAAAATGTCCATACGTTTTTAATTACGTTGCGACAGATGAGCTGAGCATGTGATCATGTAGCTGCAATGTTACTGATTCTGATCACCCTATTGTTAACCTGAATAATTGAGGCCAAGTAAAATCTCACGTTTTTGACCAGTTGCAATCGGTGGCTGAGTCCCGTTTAAGCCACGTTGGGGTTTTAAGGCCTAATCGTCAATAACTGCAATTGTTGGTCTCCCATCACAATACAATGCATATTATTTTCAGTTGTGGTAGCGAGATACTCATTTACTCATTCAATAACTATTTTATTAATATTGGACAAGATATTTCTAGAAAATTCAACCATGCAAAATCGCGTGCCTTTAAATTTAAAAACTATCTTAAAAATCGTTTGGTTTTTGAAAAAGTTACTGAAGCATCTGTAATCAAGATTATTGACAGTTTAAAGAAAGCCTAAAACAAGTGCTGGACTAGACATAATACTCAATCAATCATTAGAAACAGGCATATTTCCAGAGAGCCTAAAAAATGCTAAAATTGTACAATTTTTTTTTAAAAGATGACCCCACCACTGTCAATAACTATCGACCCATATCACTTCTCAATAGCATATCTAAAATATTTGAAAAAGTTATCCATCAACAATTAAATTCATACCTTTTAAGTCAATATGGATTTAGATCTAATTACTCCACGGAACTTGCAGCTCTCAAATTGGTATATCAGGTGCTATGGATAGTGGGAAAGTTCCGCTAGCCATTTTTTTAGACTTATCTAAAGCTTTCGATACTTTAGACCACAGCATTCTCCTACATAAACTTAGCTTTCTTGGCATAAAAAACATGTATCTAATTTTACTGAGAAATTGTCTATCTGACGGAAAACATTACGTCGAAATTAATCAAATAAAATCAAATTCACTTCCAATCACCACAGGTGTACCAGAAGGATCCATTTTAGGCCCTTTATTATTTCTAGTAAACATTAACGATTTACCCGAATCAACAAAAATTGTTCAAATTAATTTCCTATGCGGACGATACCACTTTCTTAATTAACCTTAACAAACAGCACATGTCAAATAGACAAATACTAGAGACAAAATATAACTCTGAGCTGAAAAAAAGTTGCTGATTGGCTGGCGGCTAGTTCTTTATCTCCAAATTGCGACAAATCCAAAATCATGTTATTTTATAAACCCCCCAGAAAGATTAATATACCGAACATTCAGCTTAATAACAATGACATAGATTATGTGAATGAATTCAACTTTTTAAGCCTTATTATAAACTATAATCTCACTTGGAAAACACATGGTAATAAAATTTGCAACAAAATATTTCAGTCCGCGGGAATAATAAATTGTTCAAAGACTACGTTACCCAACTATATACTACTAGCACCGTATAACACATTGATTCTAGCACACATACATTACTGTATTCTTGCGTGGGGGTATAATTTCAAACGGGTATATAAAATTCAAAAAAAAAAAGGTTCTTATAATAAATCTTCTATAGTTGATCATACTGACCCAAAAATTTTTAAATTTTAATTATCAATAAATTTTTTTTGAAGTTTTTCCAGACCAGATCTCTAACTTACACAATTATAATACCAGGAATTGTTCAAATATTAGACAAATTGAATTACGTTTACGATACGTTATAATTCAGAAAATAAATCATATGCCAAATATAATTAATGATAAAGTTCAAACACATAGTTTTGAAGTTTTCTCTAATTATATAAAAAAAATACTTTATAACTTTATGTTCAAGTACGTGCAACAATGCATAGTGCTATTCATGCCGAAATGCCAATATTTAACTGTTATTTTTTATTTATTACAATTTAAAAATCCTTATATTGTTTCGTATGTATATATGTTTATTTCACTTTAAATTGTTTGTTATCTCAACGTTTCGCGGTGGATCTTTTGCAAGCGTGCCCCAATCGACCTTAAAAAGCATCTCCGGACCACCAATTTATATATTTTGTTGTGTTCAGTACCAGTGATCACCACAATGATCACCACACCGGATGTTTTATTTCTCTGTCATTTTGTGATTTCGGTCAAGCATGCAGGCCAATGTAGACAGTGTCAGGCAACGTGTGGTACAAGTATAGCCACGAGGACAAAACAATTATTGGGCGATTGTACAGGTCAGAAACGCGTGACCATACGAAGCAATTCGCTATCATTTTCTAGAATGTCTGATGTCATTTTGATTGAGAAACATTTCTATCACTTATATACATATATATTGGGGACTTGGACGGCGAGATTTTGGTGAGTGAAAATGTCAAACGTAATCAGTGGTTACAGCATGACACATCGTATTAACACTATGATTGTATTATTATCAGATTATAGCCTCATTATGATTTAAAATGAGACCTCACTACAGAAAACTTCATATATGTATGTTTAATGATGAAACAATATAACGTAGTACCATAGACGTGATATAGTAACCAAAGCTATTGTTAATATAATTATGGTAACTGATAGTGTTATTAATAAGAAAGATCTTGTGTACAGAAGGCCTCCTTGTTTAGAAGGTCTTATGTTCAGAAGGTCTTTTGTTCGGAATATTCTATCCCAAGAAGGACTTTATTCAGAATGTCCCAAATTCAGAATGCTCGAAATTTAGAAGCTTCTTTGTTCAAAAGAACACATAATATAAATACGCAATGATAATATGTAGTTATTTTATCTCTGGTTTTGCCGCGGGAAACTCATATCATTATGTATATTTTTTTTATACTTTTATGCTTATACTTTTTGTACATAGATGAATATAAATATAGTTGCTGTCTAGCTTGCACAGGCTTCTATAAGCCTGTTCTAGCGCAGCACGACCAATGTTGTATATAATATTTTAATGATATAATGTGTATATTTTTTGTATCTGTTTTTAAATATATATATGTATTGGTCAAAAGCTAAATAAAATAGAGCAATGAGTGATATAAACGTAGAAATGTCATAATCTGATGTGGTCCATGGCAATATTTTCCTGTTGAATGTAATTAGGTGGTGTGTGGTCATAGTGGCATTAGTAAATGAGTATAATGTCACTTTTAAAAGGGTAATTTCGAATCAGTTCACATATAGCTAGGAAGCGTTTCTCGGATAAGGGCCAAGAAATAGGTTTAGTGGTGATCACGTGTTAAACAAAGTTTTAAATGTTTTTTGTGTTTATTGAGGTTTCAAAATCCTCGTTTTATCTATATTTCAGAGAATAATCAAGTTATACAGTTTAACATTTATAATAATAATAATAACAAACTTCTATAGCGCCTAAAACCTCGGTGATCCGAGCTCAGAGGCGCGACAAACATAATCGTAATCCGACTCATAGTTCCAAAAACCGTTTGCGTTTGTTGTCTGGGCCAACCGGACCACCGAGGATTTAAGTCGGAAAAGCCTGACCAAAAAATAAGTTTTCAATTTCTTCTGGAAACTAATTTGCGAATTTCTAAAGGAAGTTCATTCCATAGTCTAGGTGCAACAACAAAAAAGGCCCTGCTGCCTACCGCGGTTCTGACCCGTGGAACATTCAGCTGATCTAGATCACTGGAACGAAGTGTGCGAACTTTTCGCGATGGCTGAAGCATGTTTCGAATATATAATGGTTGTCCACTGGTCAGAGCCTGGTAGGTCAGGGAACACAATTTAAAATTGATTCTGTAACGAACAGGTAACCAGTGCAAAGATTTTAGAAGAGGAGTTATGTGATAAAAAAGAGGAGACTTTGTTACAACACGCGCCAAACAGTTCTGTACACCCTGCAGCTTAGATATATCCTTTTCAGTGACGTTGAAAAGGACAGAGTTACAATAGTCCAGCTTTCTACCTATCAAAGAAGTTTCAATTGTTTTAGCAGATGGTGTTAAAAAGCGCCTTATTCTACGCATGTCACGTATATGATAGTAGCAAGCGTGAGATATACCTGATATATGATTCTTAATATTTAAAGCATTGTCAAAGACTATGCTTAGATTTCTAGCAGATGGAGAAGGAGTTACTTCCTGTGCCAACAATCTTGTTGGAAAACATTTCGAAAATTTTTCACGCTGCACTTTAGATCCAATTAATAAAAATTCGGTCTTATCAGGGTGAAGTTTTAGAGTGTAGAGAGTAAATAACAATGGGCCGAGGACGGATCCTTGGGGAACCCCACACGCGACTTCGGCTGCACTGGATAAACAGTCCATTAGTTTCACCTTCTGTTTACGATCTGACAAGTAGGACACAAACCAGTCAAGTGCGATACCATCGATACCATACCAAGTTGACAAGAGATTGGTGATACTGCTGTGGTCCAGAGTGTCGAAAGCAGCAGACAGATCTAACAGAGTAAGTGCAGTGACCCTCGTCCATGTTAAAAATAATGTCATTTTCAACTTTGCGTAAGGCCGTTTCAGTAGAATGAAATTTCTTGTAAGCTGACTGATACTAATTTGATAGATTATTTCTTTCAAGATGTGAACGAATTCGACTTGCTATAACTTTTTCTATGATTTTCGATACAAAGTTTAGGTTTGAAACTGGTCTGTAACTTTTCATGTCATCTTTTAGTATGTACACCATGGTTTTCATGGTCAACGAATGCAATAAAATATATTTCATAAACATCAAACTTGTAAATTACCATATAATATGCAAATTTGTTTCCATTATCAAAATTCCTGTCTCATGATATCTCATTCACAAATCCACTGATAATCCAAACTGAGGTGTTTTCACCATGGTTTTCATGGTAAATGAATGCAATACACTTATTTTTGTGTAGAAACGATTAATGCATTAGCATAAAAATTGCAAATTAGGGGCCATGGATGACAATTTATCAGGCCTAAGGATATAACTTGGTCGCATATCTAAGAAATGAGCCTAGAAATAGGTTTAGGGGTGATGACGTGTTAGAATTAAACTATTGTGTTTTTGATGTTAAGTATATGGGTCCCGTGAAATGGAAAAGTATGGTGTTTATTGCCGCAAATGGTTTTCTATGTTTAAATTAGTTGCCATTACCGAAAATACAGTTTGGCTTGGCTGGATAAGATGGGCACTGGAGACCCCTCTGATATTACGCTAGAAAGTCATCATGAATTCGCTGGTGCACGTGGCCACCAATTTTGTTCAGTAGTATCTTGAAATAGTAAAAAAAAATGCCACTTAGTTGATTTTGAACTCTACACCTATGTTTTCGTATCTGATGAATTCATTAAAAAAATATATAATGTCATTGGAGCATTATTTAATCTTTTTTTTCAAAATGGCTATCAATTTGTTTATCAAATTGTACAACTGTAACAGAGCAACTGTAATAAACACGAAAGGTAGACATTGTTGTGTCAAGCTGACATTTTGCATATTTGTCCTAAGGACGTCTCTGATATCACACTAAAAATCAAAAAGGAAAGCTGCTCGAAGCATGATAACACTCTAGCTATTTTGATATTAAGTGATATTTGACCAACACTTGTGTTTGCTAACAACACGTATGTTTAAAACATACTTTAATAAATTTGAATCATTTACAAATACCTAGATTTAATATTTTGACAGTTTAAAACATGCAAAACAAGTGAATGCAAAAGAAATAAAAATTCTTAGAAGTTCATTTCCAATAATTTGAAAATAGGACCTACGTATAGGCCTAAATGTTTCCTTTTATTATTTATCCCTAACATTCGGATCTTCCACATAAAAGTCACCTCTATCACTTCTAAAATGCAAAAAAAAAATGTTTTAATATTTTTGTTTGTCCGGCATGCTGGGCCGTCCCAGTTGGGGAGGGGACTATGACCAATAAAATTAGGGGTGAAGATCACAGTAAATGGAGGCATTGATTCCGCAAAGAACATCGTGACACGATTTTCGGGTCAGTTGGTATTCCTGCATTTCTAAATTCCTTGCTCATACAAACTCTAGCATCACCACAGAGAGCTGAGCTCTTTAGTAAGTTTGAAGAAGGAATGTTGATCCACCCCAACCTGGATGAATACTCTCTATACTCCCTATCAACACCACGAGCACGAGGAGTCATATGCTTCCTAGTGCGCTTTCATGCTCGTGCAAAGGCATTTGCATCCCTACAAAGACCGAAGTCTCACAACATGGCACACCAAGCTTAGCATGACTGATGTGGTAGTGAACTGCATTCGCGAGCTGCGCTCCATGGGAAATGACCTGTACAAAGACATGTTTTATGGATGAGTCTAAGGCCATCACTGACACCATTCATTGAAACAAACTATTAACCGAAACCGAAACGCTACAATCACTGAAATAAATACAGCACTGGTCTCACAACTGTTTCTCTCTATCCAATTCAGGCGTGACGCGGATATTGGCGAGTTTTTGCAATATGAAAACCAGAAAAAAACACCCTCTCTGGCCAATAAAACTGGCCATTTACGCATTGGGAGGAAATCGGACCTGTTGAAGTGCCTTCCACAAACAGTGAGTGCTAAGCCTTCTGGGGTGACATATTCTCCAGCCAGGACTATCTGTGCGAGCCATTGGCGATCACATAAAGAAACTTATCATCCCTTACGCGAGAAAAAAAAAAATTCAGCGTATGGATTGGATATGGGATGTCTACCAAGAAGCATCTCTGAAAAGACAAGCACATCTCAATCGTGGAGATGGCATAGCAAAAATTGTAACGACTTCCGGCTCAATCAACACAAAAAAGTGGAACTCTATGCTCAATAATGAGGGGACTAAAAAGGAGCTGTACTCATTCCTATCTAAACGACTTTGCAAAGTGGATCTTGGACCTGATGTGTCCCTCATTACTA
This sequence comes from Flabesymbios commensalis, assembly GCA_964017125.1. NCBI lineage: Eukaryota > Metazoa > Annelida > Polychaeta > Terebellida > Flabelligeridae > Flabesymbios > Flabesymbios commensalis. Next base: position 38,191,194 of record OZ024906.1, on the reverse strand, counting down.
CACTAGCTTATAAGGTTATCACTTAGCCATACTATGACGCCGATAAGATAAAAGCCCTGATGCCTGGCAATCACCAAGAAGCTGATTCCAGTATGCTCCTTCATCTCAAACATGCATCGAAAAATGGACATCAAAAACAAGGATCAGGACTGTAGATACTGATGTTGTAATTTTGGCCATTTCCCCTTCCAATGACCTGGCCGTATAAGAACTGTGGATATTTTTCGGTACAAAAAAGTCATCTGTATATACCTATTCATCAGCTGAGTGTACTGCCAGGTCCAGACACAAGCCATGTATTGCCACTGTTCCACGCATTTACAGGAATAACCCTAATTCTTTTTCCATTGAGAGCGAGCACATGGCTATCTTGAAACGTTTTGTAGTTTTACTATAATAGTGAATAATGTCCAGCAACTCAAACAGCAATGTCAATCAGGCTCGTGAAGACTAGCTCAGCAAAGGAACAAAATCGCTAGATGCCACTCCTCCAACACAGGCTGCCCTATTTGAGCATTCCAAGAGATCTGTGCTACAGTCAGTATTCATATGGGGGCATGTGCTCGCGAACGACAACAGACAATTCCATCATACATAGACTTGGGCTGGGTGATGATTGAAAAAAACCCGAGCTGGTTCCCTTCTGGATATCCCTCTCCGATGTTAGCAAGGCTCCATTCTCAGTCGCTGTGGATATAAAAAGTCATGTGCTGAAAATTACAATTGTGACAAGGCAAATCTCCATTGTACATCACTATGCTTTTGCCAAAGCTCGTGCTGTAACAATGACTCTTGAACAGCTCCTACCGCATTGATGTTTTAATGCATGGTCGGTTAATAATATAGTTTGACATTGCCTACTTACTCAAGATAAGGAGATGAATGTATGTTATTAAACAATTTTAAACCTATGTTGAGTCTTTTTACTTATTTGTTACATTTTATTTGTTAATCACATTTGAACATTATTACTAGGAAAGAGTATAACAATTAATACACGGTTACCATGGTTACACATAAAAACATATTTATCTTTGCTTACTGAAATTGATAGATGACCATACAAAACCCGTGATCTTAACTAGGTATCATTAAAATAACCCCATAACTGGATTCTTCATACTCAAAAACCTACTAATAGATGTGTTACACAACATTCTACGGCAATGGCGACCATTTTAGATTTGTTCAGAATGGCCGCATGGTGTGTCCACATGGGTCCACCCTGGATGCTTTTATATGTACTAAACCTTAACGCTCTGCCAAATTTGTCACTTCCCCCCGGATTTGCATGATTGTTATGCTAATCTGCCTGCTATAGTGTTTTAGAATAAGAATGTAATCTTCGACATAATACTAGAAACCACTTAATTCTAAAAAAACAGCGTGCAAGCTGATTAATCAAAAAAAGTGTATTCCGGAACATTGCTCTTTCTGATCCTTTTGTATATTTTAATGTTGTTGTGAATCTCAAAGCAATTATTTTTCGAAATGAGCACTAAGTATTTTTTTCGTTTCTTTGATGAAAGTATATGTGGAGATATTAATGATGTGTTCCCACTCCCCCAAAGATGGAATGGCGTGATAATGGTGGCCAAGTACTAGAGCGAGTCTAGAAAAGCATAGCACCATATAAGGTGGAGAGGGGAATCCTTCAATAACAACCGTTCCTGGCTGAGAATAAATCATATTTGCCAACCCAGCACCATGTGATCCAATTATTACAGTCGCCCGACGAAATAACTTCACTTGTTCGTCAAAAGGGGGTAAGGAATCGTCTGAATATACCTCAAATTTCAAATTGAATTCCTTCGCTAGTATCTCCGTCAATCTTTCTTTTTCCTCATAATCTACCATTTTCCTTTTGAAGTTTCTGCGAATCATCACCATATAATTTATTTCCGTGCTTGGAGTTTTATTGTCCACATATTGTCGATACACAAGGGAAGCTAGCTGCACTAAATGTGGATTTGAATACAAACAGTCTGTTACCTGGGGTAGATATACTATTTTTGCTCTGACTACCCCTTGTACGAGACGTGTGGGATCTATTCCCATTAATTGTAATGTTTTCCCTGTGACAGAATCAGGTGCGGACTCGGCTGCTTGAATTTTAATTTGTTCGTTTTTCTTCAGAAACTCTATGTAGGGTGCTAAACGTGGAAGATCTTCAGCTTGCTTATGGAAATGGCCCTTTCCCCAGTACTGTGATATAACAAAAATCTCTTTGTAGAGTGGAGAACTGGTGTAATTATCTGGTGGGACAGGGTGTTTGTTCACTTTTTCATATTTACACGGCACATCTATAACTGTAATAGAACCTGTAAACACGTAACCATCAATGCTCACAACACCGTCGTACAGTACATGAATATATATTCAGGAAAATAGTCGTGGAAATACTTTGCAAATGTTGAAGCTGGTTCGCTATGGGTAATAATCAAACTTCTAGAGTACATATCAACTGGCTTCAAGCATTCAGCTTTCAAAGATTTATTGATATCTTCATTACACGCATAAAGAGCCAGTCCTGTGACATTAGCATTTTTTTGTCTGGCATGCTGTCTGATGTAATGGCAGTAGGGTGGTGTACTTGAACTCATGAAATAATTGTGAACTAAATAATTGCTTTGGTCATTGTGACATGAAGAATTACCAGGCTGTCCAGTGATATCACGCCGTTTCAGCACTAAAGTATACAGCTTTGTATTAGCTGCCAAAAATACGGTTTCCTCCATGTATCCTTTCACAATTGTAATCCTCTCCTCTAAATCGCGCCAGGGCAAATGAATTTGTTGAACCAGCTTGGTCCTCAATAAATTCAGGGCGTCATTGTACGATGAAATTCTGTTTACAAATTTGCCTGGGGGATCCATCCACACAACTTTCCCTTCCCTAAAGATGGGTTTCTGCTCATCGACACGCGATATGTTGAAATTGGAGTTTATATGTAGCATCCATCTCACTGCCCGTCTTTTAAGCAATGGTTCCTGCGTCACTTCAGTGATAAATATATTAGAGGTGGAAACAGTGTTGTTGATAACATATCTTCGGGTAGAATATAAATCCGCATATTTTGTCATGTAAATAAAATTGAATACCATTCCAGACAAGACAATAACTAACAATATATTATGTTTCTTGGATACAAGTCTTTTAATCCAGGATGACTCGTCCATCAAAATAATCTGAAAACATGAAAAAATTACTTCATCACTGACATGTATCGTGAGCAGTCAGAACACAAAAAACACATACCGGGTAATAAAACTTATTTTTGATAATCTGTTAATGTCAATTTGATAAGTCTGTAATGGAACACTGTGTACTTGACATGTTGATCATCCACGGACCTCATGTAATATTATTAATAGTTTTCTTAACCATCTTATAAGTAGTCAAAATAAAGACGTTATCAGTTTTGTCTCAATATATTTTGTTGTGGTATCCAGTAAAATTAGCGATTTTTCTTTCACATTGAGACGGGAATCGCAGCAAAAATCCCAACCCTAGATGTCAATAATATCAAGAAGAAGTAGTGGTTGGTAATCATATGTTAGCATGTCAAATTATAAATGTATTGTTTGTCATCAAATCCATGAAAAATCAACCTTGAGTACTTAACCCAGCAAACACGAGGCGTTGGTCCAATGTTGGGAAGATGTTGGTCCAGCTTCGTAGACGATGGGCCAACATCAGTTCAACATTGGGCCAACGCCTCGTGTTTGCTGGGAATCCTGTATATCCAACAGTCTCTCTATTTTTAGTGTCACTCTGACGATTACTTATTATTGCATGGGATCAACTCGCCAGTGTGCTCGATATTACTGCGAAACATGTTTACAGTTCATTCAGTTATCATTCTTGTATTTAACTATGCCCCCCCCCCCAATTGTTTTTAAAACTTTTTTCTTATACACAAAGTTCAGTCTTGACGGTGACTGTTCATACTAATTGGCAATAGGTTGTACAAATGGTGAAATACTTTTTTGTCCAAAAGTTTTAAAATGCGACTTTTTAACACACAATTAAATCTAACTGTGATGCACTTAATATGTTTGCCTGAATAACACCTTACATCTTTCCCAGAGTGATTGCTAGCTAAATAAGCATTGAATGTGTGCAAAAATGACACCAAGAAGAAATTTAGGGATTAAAATCTACATTCGTCACATAGCAATGCTGCTTTAAATGTAAATATAATGAGCTAAAATATATCTGGTACATTTGCATTAATCATCATCGAAGTGGCCATTTAAAATTGGTTTCATTAACCTAGATGGTACATGAATGCGATATTCGACCTTGTAAAGTAACTCCTAACAAACAAATACCTGCTGACAGTTGTCATTCTATATTTTTATGGCAGTGATTTTGGACAGTATTATTATCTGTTAATATTATATTTTTGAATTTGCAAATGAACTTTTATGGACTTTGGGATAGTGTAGTTTGGGGGACTGGGGTCAGTCTGTTTAAGCATATGCTTCATACCATGTACTGTACTAGTAGAGACCACCATGTCCATCCATCAGTGGATCTGCTTGCGTATATCATGGTCACAACGACGGCTGTCAAGTTGATAATAACACTGGATAACTGAGATATACGCACACATATTGTTGCATGTCTATCCAAGATTCATGTTAGCGAGGAAAGTAGCATCTTAGAGCTCAATGGACAAAATTATCATACAAATATCAAGTATGACTGGGTTCAATTTAACATGCTATATTAAATTATCTGGAAAAAGGTAATTACTATACATATTATGCTCGGATCAAGTATAATATACTATCCCTGACTATTTGACAGCGAATCAGCTAAAATCACCGCCATCATTCTGTCATTATTTAAATAAGGTACGTAGAATATCACATATGAGCTAAGCTTTGCTTGTACAAAGATCTAAAAAATACTGACTAGTATTATCCAACTTCGGTTCTAAATGTTGTGAAGATATAAACTCTAATTTGAATAGCGTCGGGACACATATACCACTTACCGTTCTTCAATTAAACCAAGTCCAGAATGGTAATTTATAATGTGTTTCCTTTATACGTGTAGGTAGGCTTATACTGATATGTGGGGGAAACAATGTAGATATCTCATCGTTGCGGACAGTTGCAGAGCCAAAAGGCGGTGAATACTTACTTTTCAAGTAAGTAGTTAATGGCTGTTGGTTTTGCATGGCACAGTTGGTGTGGTTGACTGATCACAAAAATAATCTTAGTCAAAATTATACATAAATTACAGGGAAGCCGGTGTTATACTCCCTGCGTATAGCAACACTGATGAAGGACAATAGCTGTATGATAATGCTTACCGCCTTTTGCCTTTGCAATTGCAAAGCGGTCTAGGTGATCTCGTCTAGGCTTAAGAAAAAAAGCAAAGTCACAGTCTGTATGCCTATCTGTCTCTTTTAATTCAAACCTGTAAACTTTAAATTAGGTCATTGTACAATGATTCTAAGTGAAACGCAATAGCTATCGCATAATCTCATTTTGTTGTGTCGTTCAGTTGTGCGCATAAATGCTACCATGTTGTCACATTGGTATTAAGAGGTCACGACCGTCAAATTGTCAAGTGCCATATATGATTTATAAACAATTAAACCTGTCGCCAAGTTCAGGATGGTAATTTCTAATGTGTTTCCTTTATAAGTGTAGGTATACTCATCCGTAGGGAAACAAAGTAGATACATCATAGCATGCATTGTTACGGACAGTTGCAAAGACAAAAGGCAGTAACTACTTACTTTTTAAGTAAGTAGTTAATGGCTGTTGGTTTTGCATGACACAGTTGGTGTGATTGCCTGATTACAAAAATGTGACGACCGAGGTTGTACTTTTCTTATATTTTAATCATTGACAAGTCTCTTATTTTATGTGTGATGTGTGTGATAAGGATTAAGTAGGACGTGAAACGTTCACAGACTGTCAGCATGTAATGATAGTGCCGGTATTACTATTAGTCTCAGTGTGATATTAGACAACTTCTAAACACGCAATTTGATTACTCATCTTATTTTGTTCACGATAAAACCCTTTGCCTGATGTGATATTGTTTTTATATTTTCAATCTCGATAATTCGGATATGTCGACGATGTTTATTATGTAGTAATGGAAAGTTTGTATTATTCATCTAGTCTCTTTGGACCGACATCGCGGTAATGAGCGATAATAAGGGGATTTAAGAGGAGTTACGATTATTCACGTTTTATGCCTCTTTAAGTGATTTAAACGGAAATATTTTTTATTGTCAAAGGTACAGGGCCATATGACAGTAAATTATTTACATATTTCAGTATGTTTTAGTGATTTATACAGCGGGGGTAGACTTGGGAATAATTGGATCTCTTTTAGTGAAATTTGGGAGTTAGCCATTATTGGTCCAGGCAGTTCTCAATTTCCCGGAATTTTGTCATTGTTCACATTATTTTCGAGGGCTATAGCTTTACTACTAGTTGAGATATTTCGATGATATTATTCGGCCGTGTTATGATATAGGCTAAGTGATGTAATTTAACTGTTTGACAATGTTTCATATTACGATGTCATAGGTGGATAGGTCAGAAATGTCCCTTTTTGCTTGATCCAGGGGTTGCACAATGTCAAGTTATTTTGATAACGAAGGATTATTATTCGGTTGTGCATACGTTTTTGGGTGTTTTAAATCATATCAAACGATAGCCTACTAGATCAGTGAATATTACTAGTTCTCAGTATTCACCAAGTTAAGATGAATATTTTGGTGATGACGTCACGTCCCGTGAGGCAGTGTATATGGTCTCACCACCCTAAATGAGCCGAAATCCAAGGTGGGTGGCTACCCAAAGAGTCCCTACCGAAATTGCTGCTTTAAATGGTTGTTTCCGTGTCTGGTGATATGAGGTATAACTGTTAAATGTGAGATTTTCGGATGCACACAGGAGGTGAGAAGGATATATGTCTTTTGTGGGAATGGGCGCAAGAATATTAACGGAGATCGGGGCAAATTGGACCTTTTACCACATATTGGGGCCTAGGTCAAAATCTAATTGGTGAGCATACCATTATCGCAGCTGTTTTTTAAAAAGGACAGCTTATGCCTTATTATGGTGTGTCACATTGGAGTGCAGCTGGGGACGGAAGTGGTGAAATCGGCCCTCAGAATGTTGGCATTATACATGTGTTTCAATAGGACTGGCATTTGGGGTGGTGAGACCATATAGGCCTATGGCAGTAAGCCGGGCTTGTGCTGCACGAAAAACGATCGGCTCAAATACAATACTAGATTAATTGCTGGCTGCAATCCAGGCTGACGGGTAAATACGGTTGACGGTTGGTGGATAGCGGTTGAACAGTCCTGTTCCCACAGCGAACAGGGGCTCTGAGAGGAGCCGTTTTGTGTGACACATCAGGCAATAAGCTCTTTATCATATCATTGCGGGAGGCGGAGTCTGTTCAGCAATGAGCTCTTTAAAATGATATTTCTAGCATGGGTGATGGCACGGTGGACGCGGATGGTTGGCTAAAGATGACGGTTCAATGATGGTGGTTTCACACACACTGCTCAGAAATCGGAGCACATCTCAGAGGGGTCAGTCAGTCTTTGCCCCTTCCTCTGGTGGCTGGTCGCTCAAACGGTTGTTTCTATGGTTCAGTAACTGGTTCCTCGTCTCCTGGACGTTGCCAATGCTTGGTACAAATCTCCTACCTCACCTGGTGAAAATAGAAAGGCACTATAAGGTTTATTCCAGAACTACTGCATAATATCGCGTCAGCCCTCGCGCCGCGCGCTCCCTCTACTTTGCTGCACATTCACATTCCATTCACCAGGTACCGGTCTATCCGTTTATAAAGGGCCGCCCATTTAAAAACGACCGTGCGTTTATAAGCACTCGCAGCGCACTTCCGGCGAGTGTTTATAAACACCAGGGCGTTTATGGTCGGTCAATATGACTGGTCAGGGGAGGGACGCGCAAAGCGAGACATTGGGCAAAGTGGGACACTGAAGTTATAATGACGTCACAATTAAAATTAGCGCTTGCAGACAAAAAACTTTGTGCCACTTGATGACGACATCTGCAATACATTAAAAGCACAACCTTAGTATGGTGCAACGACAAACAAGGTATGTGGCATATAAAATGTCTATTTTCGTCACTATATTTATCAAAAATCACTTTCGGTAATGGATAAACGCGTCAGCTATGTACTATATTAATTCGTCAGAAACTTGTTTTATATTAACTAAGATCCTTTCCCCGGATTTTCAGCAATTTTTTAAAGGTTGGTCCACTCAGCCCTGTCAACTGGAGCCATGTGGATTTCTTTCTACCTTGTGGGCAAAGTGAGACAGGGTAAAGCGGGACATAGCCCACTTTGCCCAAGCATAGTCTCACTTTGCCCTTTGTTATCTTTTTGTATATATATTTCAAATGAAAAGCAGTCATTATTATTTACTATAGTATATTTCTGCGTAATATATATATTTCAAACGAAAAACGGTCATTATATTATTTATTATAGTACATTTCTGTTTTTACTATTCATCAGAAACTCTTTAATAAACTACTGTTGAGAGTGCGCCCCTCATAAGAAGAGGGGTTAGATTATGTTATCATGTGTTTGAATGTGCCAACGTAAATTTGTTAGGGGTGAAACATCTTTGATAAATTATTTGACTGTCAGCTGATTGCCTATATTTGTGGTGGTAGGTATACCTATTTTGTATTTATAGTGCAGGAGCTTGTGTAATCCCGTGAGAATTCAGTGGTTAAAATATGCCACCTTCATGAAAATGTTCAGAATATAGACCACAGAATAAGAAATAGTTTGAAGGAGTTCGCAAATGTGTGTTGAAACCCTCTTATCAGGCAAAATTCAAAATGGCCGCCATATGTTTTTGGTATTAAAGAATACACACGATAAATTTATTTGACATCATCATCATGCAAAATTCAAAATGACCGCCATTAAATCACTGAAGTGATCATATCGTCGTTAATAATTGATAAACGATTATTTCACCAATACAAACCGCTAAACCGTTTTCGCTATCAAGGAATGCAATGAAACAATACATGTATTCGACATCATTATCCTGCAAATACAAAATGGCCACCATGAAATCACTTAAGTTAGCATGTATTCTTCAATAATTGAGATAGAGACGAGATTAATTCACCAACCACATGTCTTCGGTATCAAGGGAGGCAAGGGATGGGATAGACACACAATATCTCTACACGACATCATTATATGTATCATACATAATTAAAAATGAACGCTGTATCATCATAATATCTTCTGCATTCTTTAAGACGGAGGCTTGATTTTTTGTTGCCAGGAAATCCAATGGCATCGTTTCTAGCTTTCGAAATCAGGATCTTGCCTGAAATACTACATGAGATAAAAAACGATTATGCTGAATGTTATCTTCTATCCCTAAAAAAACACACACAAAAGCATGAAGCGGTGGCCGTGGTGTACATGGTGTAGTGGTGAATGTTGTTTGACTGTCACATCGAACAATATAACAGGTCCATCCTCCGCGCTGGTACTGCGGTTTAAAAATGACTCCCCCTCACAAAATCAAGAATTCAGTATTGTGGAGAACCTATCTACACGAGAAGTAGCGTGCTTGCTTTCAGACTGCCAGGACTCATTAGTTCATGGTTTCATTATTTACGCATGTTTCAGTGGCAGCTTTTTTGTACATATTAGGGCATTTGGTAAAAAAATAGGTTATACATGAGTGAGTGAAAAAAATTGACCCCGCTTTTTGCTAATATCATGGGAGATGGAAAGCTTCCTCTCCTCCTATATTCAGGGGAGAATACTGCGCTGGTATTGTGATGTGTCCTGTGGAATACTTGAAGTTTGTTAATTTATAAACAGTGCAGACCACACAAAGATAAAATTATATTGATGATAATCATATTTCTATTTTACTTATATTATTAAATATCTGATATTACATAATATTTATATTTCGTGTAAGTCAATATCACATTTTAAACAAATCATTCGTTTGTAATAAAAAATGAAATGAAATGAATCGGGCTTTAGGCCACCTTTGTGCACATATAGGCTAAACTGGGCCAGGAGAACCTCCTGAGGATAGTGAGATGACACTGTCCTCCAGACACAGGATTCGAAATTCGAGCCCTGGCGGTCTGAGGCCGAGCACGCTACCTCTCAGTCACGGAGGCTCTCCACAATACTGAGTTTCACACGTGGATGGGGAATAAACATTTTGTTTTTGTCAAACCGCCGAGACCGTGAACCGAACGTGCTAGCGTGAAAGGCAGTGGTGCTAACCACTGACCTAGGGCCCCCGCCCTCGTTTGTAATAAAGGTAGGGCCTTCATAATTTTAAATCTCTGCTAATTTTTCGCATATGATTGTTTATTCACATAATCATTGAAGTTCTAGTAGCCTATAATGGATGTTGACACTCAAATACAAGACATTGCAAGACAGTCTATGCAATTTGCGGGTAAAGTGGGCCCTTGATGAGGGCAAAGTGAGCCCCCCACGCGGGCAAAGTGGGCCCAGGCCGACTTTGCCCTGTCTTCTGTCCCACTTTGCCTAAGCCTTGGGCAAAGTGGGCCATTGTGTTCATTTCTTTTTATTTAACCTGCTTAATTTATATTATCCGTTACAGATTGAAAAGAGCTAGCATTGCATACCATATGCATATTTCACGTCATTCATGCAATTATTTAATTTGTGGACGTCAATTTATATATCCTATGTGCCGAAACAGTTGCACGGCCCGCTTTGCCCGTCCCTCCCCTACCTGTACATTTTATTCCATAATATCAGGTATTTTCTCTTAATTATACACATTAGGTATAATGTATACATTGACACAACACATCACTATTAGTAATGCACAAATGGTAGAAAGTAGATTATTAGACCAGCACTTCCAATGAATGCTTGGAACCCGACCCAAGTAGCCTACACATGGTGACATCGGTTGGTGATTGTTTCCATAGGGGAGTTATCCCAAGGTCATGGCGAGGTCATCTCAAGGTCACAGCAAGGTCAAATCAGCTCAAAACGGTTGAACATAGATTATTGAACCAGCACTTCCAATAACTCTATGAAAACCAACACCAACCCATGTCACCATGTGTACTTGGCATGACCTATTTATATGACACATTCTTATACAACCTTAAGGTTCAAGGGTATCATACTTCGATGACCCCTGGTGACCTTGTCCATGCATTGAAAATCTGCAGACCACCATTTTTTACCCTTACAGCTCCAATCATTATGACATGTGGTCTCACCACCCTAAATAAGCCGAAATCCAGGGAGGTGTCTACTAATGATGGAATCATCACACAAAATATGTTTAATGCGGCTGTTCCAACCTCTATTGAAACAAAATAAAATACAAAGAAGTAATAATTTTGTGAATATTTAATAAGCCCACGTTATCTTCTTTGTCAAGGATATCATATATAACTGTTTCATGATAACCTCGCAGGGATACAGTGGGTTAAAATGATGTGTGTCTGTTCTGTGAAAGAGAGCACGGATTATAGCCCAATTTTAACAGTATTGACTTTTTTACACTCTAGGGGGCGTAGCTCAAAATCTGTCTGGTAACCATACCCATAGCGGGCCTGTTTTCGAACAAGGACATCTCAAGGTTTATCCTGATATGTCACACTAAATATCTAATAGGGTGAAAAATGGTGAAATCGGCCTGCGGAATTGAGGCAGTTTACATGTGTTTCAATGGGACTGGCATTTGGGGTGGTGAGACCATCAGTAGACACAAGGGGTTTGCATGTTCTGGTCCTTTCTTGACATATTCCAACTGCTTGATAAAAATCTGCAGCTTGATATCTATATTTTATTGAGTTTTACTATCGCTGTAACAATCTAAGTGTAATAATTTTGATTAGAAAGTATATAATTGGGGAATAAATGTGATAACCATGTCTAGAAAAGACCAGAAGAGGCCGTGTTTTGGTGATATAAGTCATAGATGAAATGCCTGGTTGGTAGTTTGATTGTCATATGGGCCCAAATAAAAATAAAAAATAGTGAATTTAAGTATGGATGCTACTAATAGCAGTCCATTCTAATATGTGTGGCATATTTCAACAACAATTTTCGAAATACAAGGTAACCATGACGACTTTGTGTGACGAAATAGAGGCGGGAATAGCCACTTCATTTAACTGTTTTATTCAATGCGACTTTCAAGGAAACCAGGCCGATTTTCATGATATCAATAATTATTCAAAGGGCTCCAAGGGCAACAGTTTTCAATATATTTGCCTAATTCAAAAACTATATTGTTCAGAACACCTTCAAGCATCATACCAGGCCGAAATAAAATAATCAAATAAAATTATATCTCTACATATGGTCTCACCACCCTAAATTGGCCGAAATCCAGGGAGGTGTCTACTAATGATGGAATCATCACACAAAATATTTTTAATGCGGCTGTTCCAACCTCTATTGAAACAAAATAAAATACAAAGAAGTAATAATTTTGTGAATATTTAATAAGCCCACGTTATCTTCCTTGTCAAGGATATCATATATAACTGTTTCATGATAACCTCGCAGGGATACAGTGGGTTAAAATGATGTGTGTCTGTTCTGTGAAAGAGATCACGGATTATAGCCCAATTTTAACAGTATTGACTTTTTTACACTCTAGGGGGCGTAGCTCAAAATCTGTCTGGTAACCATACCCATAGCGGGCCTGTTTTCGAACAAGGACATCTCAAGCTTTATCCTGATATGTCACACTAAATATCTAATAGGGTGAAAAATGGTGAAATCGGCCTGCGGAATTGAGGCAGTTTACATGTGTTTCAATGGGACTGGCATTTGGGGTGGTGAGACCATGTGCCGTACTGGACCAAATGTTGAAATATGTGAAAGCTCTGCCTAGTTACCATGTTTTATTTTGTTTATGACGTCATAATTTACTGTGCGTCCATGAAGCCTCTGTAGAAAACCATCCGAAGTTCATGTTTGTGTAAAATGGTCTGAATTGTGACGTCTCCGGCTATATTTATTAGGCGGATAGCTGTTCGAGTGTGTGTTAAAGGTATGACGGCTCATGATAGTCCATAGGTTTCACAAATCGATGACGGGCATACCCTTCATGATAGACCTGAAAGGGTAACCTGGAAGTAACTTGGTACATATTAGGTCTAAAAAATATGGTCTACACCAATACCCGGGGGGGGGGGGGGGTCGACTTTCAGCCCTTGGTCTACTATAAGCCATATAGCGACGCCCAATATATGTCGATAGCCGATCATTCACATATCAGCGGCGCTGACATAGGCCTACTGCCAGATTCACATGTCACACACAATGCTCAGTTAGACGCTACAGGTGACAAGCCGACCGGTGGGGAAACTACAGCTACACCCCAACGTGTGAAGCAGGCACGGATGCTCACACTGACATGGAGTGACTGATGAGGCAAACACCAGCGCCCTCAATGAGGGCACCTGGGAACCCCTGGGTGAGAAAAAGCTCTTTCCAAGGGAAAGAAAGCCAAACCGCCCAAACCAGGGCCGGTGGTAGCACAAGGGCTAAGCTCAATGTTTTCTGAAAACACTGACAAGCTCAAAAAACGTCTAAAAGACGGGCACAACATTTATACCGGCTTCAGATGGATCTAGGTGCCGCCTGGAATGGTCATTAATGACATCATGTTTTTTTTAAATCCTCATGCATGTCCGGGTGCGTTTTGGCTAAAATAGGCTAATACATCATCATGCAAAATGGCCGCCAAATTATGAAATTGGTAAAAAGAATGAAATATTGGCCATAAACAATCACTGATATATGACTGAAGCCATAATATAGCCTTGTCGAGCTTTCATCAGCATGTTTTTATTATCACAGACCAACAAAATGGCTGCTGAAGTACGGACAAAATGGCGGTCAAAATGACTGAAATTGTAGGGAAAAATGTGTACTGACTATATACGATGGCTGGGGGTAAGGTGTCACCTGAAAGGGGACTCTAGGCCACTACTATTTTTAACATAGCTGGACGACTCAGGGCCAGGGGCCAAAATCAACCTGTTGATCAGGTAGCTGTCGCTGCTTTACTAAATAGGCCAAAAATGTACCTTAATTAAGCCCTGGTCAGACAGCACTTGACGGCTTAATCACGGCCAAAAAACGTCAAAAAGTGGTCTCACGTGAAACAGCCGATGTTGTTCGCGTTGAAGACGATCTACAACCGCGTTGTAGACGTGGCAGGACGTGGAGAAATATCGGAGCGGCGTCGGACGCGAAACAAAGTTTAGAACTGCTCAAAACTTTAGCGCGCGGCCAAGCACGAACGGGACACGTGGTGAGGACGTGCAACACACGTGAAACACACGTGATAATCCGTGTTCCGGCAGTGATTAAATTTTAGTGAGACGTGGTAAGACGTGGTAAGACGCCAAAGTTTAGCGGTCTGTCACGGTCAAAGCACGGTTATCGGACGTGTATTACGCGTTGGTATCGCGGGCAATAGCGTGTGTTTAGCTGCTTATCACTGACAAATGCATTTTTCCGCGTACATAGCACTACCTTAGCAAGTTCAAAATACGATTGATCACTGCCTAATCACTTCTGTATCTCTTCTGATTTGCGTCATATAAAATACCGTAATTTTCTGAAGACCTCGGCACTTGCAGTCTAGATGTCAAGGGGTGAACATGAAATGAACGGGGTTTTATAGGCCACCTTTTTTGCAGATATAGGCTAAACTAGGCCATAATTAGTCACAAAAACGGCGAAAAATAATTTATCATAATTGCAAATCGTCTGGAATCATCTAATCTCTGAATAGCTAATATTAGGTTACCCGTGGTTGTCCGTGCTTAGGCAGTGCTTCAGCAGTCAAGTGCTGTCTGACCAGGGCTTTAGGCCTACCTATGTGCGATTTTGTGAAATCGAGCGTATTACACATTTTCGCCCACTGAATAGCCAAATTTCGAGATACATCAATAAATTTATTATAAATAGAAAGCTACTACACAGGCGTTCACACGGATGTAAAATGTTTTGTTTCAGATCATTGAGAAATGCACAAGAGAGCTTTAAGTTGGTATTTTGACCCTTAATTTTACCTATTGTTCATACTTTCTCACTAAATAGTCAAAATACTTTACTCTCAGCTGATTTTTGTATGCTATAAATGTTTAGTTTTTATTGAAACATGTTCTAGACTTAATTACTTAAAATAAACCCATTTGGAATAAAAATAATGAGTTATGTGAACTTATTATTACACATTTTTTGGTTAGACGTAAAAATCAGCACACTTTTTTTCAAGTTCGGGAAAATTGACTGTATCTCACAAGTTTGCTTAATGAGTAGTCAAATTTTGATCATATATATATTATTTACATCAATATATTTTATAACAATAGAAAGCTGCTGGCACCGGTTGTGTCTAATCATTAACAAATGCACAAAAGAGCTTTAAGTTTGTATTTTCAAACCTAATTTCACCTATTTGTCAGTAAATAGTCAAAATATTGTTCTCTCAGTTAATTTATGTATGGTATAAATTTTTAGTTTTGATTCAAACATGTTTTAGAAGTTTACTTAATTTAAACCCATTTGAAATAGTTGAGAAAATTGACCATATCTCACATTATTGCCCACTAAGTTTGGAGCTATATCCATATATTTAGGATCAATAGCAATCTACTGAAACAGGCTTTGTCATAGATGTGAAATATTTTGTGTCTGAATATTGCCAAATGCACAAGAGCGCTTTAGGTTGGTATTACTTTTACCTATTTTTCATACTTTTTCAGTAAATAGTCAAACTATTTTTCTCTCTGTCGAATTTTGTATGTAATAAATGTTTAGTTGTGATTCAAACATATTCTAGGAGGCTGGAGTTTTTGAGGAGATTTAAATATTTATTTAAACCATGTCCTTCAGACAAATATTTATTTCATGAAAATTCAGTCCCAAAAACACTTCAACCAACCCCCCAACCCTCCTTGAGATTGAATGGTGGACATCAATCATATATAAACACACTTATAATAGCTGCTATAATAATCATGGCACTTATAACGTGGTCATTTTTTAAATGTTGTTATTTGGCGGTCTCAATACAATGTCTAGTACATGCATACATTCTTATGCATACGAGCACATTTAGTACTGACTATACTTGAATTTTATTATTTTATGCAGAAGTATATTATAACCCCTGAATAACCTTACTGTCAATTCTAAACCCAAGAAATGAATCCCTCAAACCCAAATTGATAGGATTATACATAATGAACGCGCTTCTAGCTCTTTTGGTTGAAAAGTTATGATCCAGGGGTGCGTCCCACTAAAAAATTATCATCTTAACTTTGACCTAGTTTAGGTCATTTATTATTAAAAAGTTAAGATCATCTTAAGAACATCTTAATTTTTAATGGTAAATAACTGAAAGTTAAGATGGAATTTTCTTGGTGAAACGAGCCCAGGCCTTTTTGGTTGCGGCCATTTTAGAAATATGCAAATTAGGCGCCTTCCTTCCCAACTTTCTAAAAAGCGTCAGTGGGGCATTTGGAACCTATATGTCATTTTTGGCCTCTGTCCGCAAATTTCCCACCCCAAAAATCAATATTACGCCACTTCGAGAAGATTCTGGCAATTTCAGGCCAGTGTTCAGTACCAGTGATCACCAGAATGATCACCACCACATCGGCTGTCTGAGGTTTCTGTCTTTTTGTACTTTTACTCAAGCATGTAGGCCAATGTATAATGGTGGCAGTGTCAGGCGCTGTGTGATACAAGTACAGCTGCGAGGACAAAACAATTATCGGCATTGGGCTCTGGTATAGGTCAGAAACGCGTGATCAAACCAAGCACATAATTTTGTCAAATTTATGATGTTCTTTTGATTAAGAAACGGTTCTAGCACTTATATGCATATACATATATATTTGAGATTTACAGGGTTAGAGTTACCCCGATTAGAAACTCACAAAGTGAACAATGGTAATCACTGGGTTAGTACCTGAGAATCGCAAGTTCATATTCTTAAAAGCTACACGGTTTTGCGCACTTAGCTTACACTCTCTTTGAACAATCAAATAATTCGGCGTATCTCGGGCGGTACCAGTCATATCCACCTGTATGCACAATGTTGTACTGAAATGCAAAGACAAATAACAGTATTTTTGTTTGAAATTAAGCTGTACATTTGATGCTCAACATCAACTGCACAACTTCTTTTGCATTTCCGTTTAACATTGTGTATACAGGTATATGTATGGCCTACATTTCGACCATGCACCTCAAGACACAATTTGATATACATGTACATGGTTGTAGTAAAGTGATTATTATGACGCTCCTCTATAATGCCTATAGTATAGTAATTTACCTCAGTTTTATACCCAAAATCGGTTTTACGCTTGTTAATATTTCAGTTTTCAAAAAATGATCAAGTATAGACTGTTATAGTCGGTCTAAGACTCCTGTGAAATTATCTACGTTGCATAAAATTAATATAGGCTGATACGGTCCTTTAATGACAATATGTAAATCGTTCAAATATGGCAACGTCATGTATTTGCAAAGCTCTCATTCTAATGTCCACCCCCTCTTCTCCCCGTATATAATAAAGTTAGCTACACACAGATACAGTAGCTCGTCTACCTCTGAGCACGGGGTGCATAACATAAAAACATCTAAGGCTGATATACAAACAGAAATCAAGGTCTGTGTTTAAATAATATATTTATTATTATATTGACCAAAACCATATCACTAACTATTAAACCCATTGTTGTTTCCATACTGGTTTCCAAGGTGGTCCATCATTGAGAGGATATGGCAACTCTGGTGATTGTTGGTCTACGTGTTTTTACATGGCATATTCACTTCATGCTGTTGTCATTGACACGTTTAGACTTGAGTGTGGCGTGTTCATGCATTCAAAGGGAGTTTGAAGAACATATTTGCGAGAGTGCTTTTGGTAAGTTTTTAAATAAAACAAAGCAAATAATACCCTGGCGAAATCATATCCTGATCAACTCATACCCTGACCATATTATAACCTGATGAGCTCACACCCTGACAACTCATACCCCGACCAACTCATACGCTGGCCAACTCATATCTTGACAAACTCATACCCTGCACAACTCATACCCTAACCAACTCTTATCCTGACAAACTCATACCCTGACCAACTCTTATCCTGACAAACTCATACCCTGACCAACTCATACCCTGACAAACTCATACCCTGACCAACTCATACCCTGACCAACTCAAACCCTGACCAACTCTTATCCTGACAAACTCATACCCTGACCAACTCATACCCTGACAAACTCATACCCTGACCAACTCATACCCTGAACAACTCAAACCCTGACCAACTTCTTATCCTGACAAACTCATACCCTGACCAACTCATACCCTGACCAACTCATACCCTGACCGACTCATACCCTGACCAACTCATATCCTGACCAACTCATACCCTGACCAACTCATATCTTGACCAACTTATACCCTGACCAACTCATAACCTGACAAACTAATACCCTGATGAACTCATACCCTGACCAACTTTCACCCTGACAAGCTCATACCCTGACCAACTCCTACCCTGACCAGCTCATATCCTGACAAATTCCTACCCTGACCAACTCATATCCCGACAAACTTATACCCTGACCAACTCATACCCTGACCAACGTATACCCTGCCCAACTCATACCCTGACCAACTTATACCCTGACCAACTTATACCCTGATCAACTTATACCCTGACCAACTCATAACCTGCCCAACTCATAACCTGACCAACTCATAACCTGACCAACTGATATCCTGATCAACTCATACCCTGACAAACTCATACCCTGACCAACTCATATCGTGACCAACTTATACCCGGACCAGCTCATAACCTGACCAAATGATATCCTGATCAACTCATACCCTGACCAACTCTCACCCTTACCAAATCATAATATCATAAACTGATATCCTGACCAAATCATACCTTGACCAACTGATACCCTGACCAACTCATACCCTGACCAACTCTTACCCTGACAAACTGATACCCTGACCAAATCATACCCTGACCAACTGATACCCTGACCAACTCATACCCTGACCAACTCATACCCTGACCAAATGATATCCTGATCGAATCATACCCTGATCAACTCATACCCTGACCAGCTCATAACCTGACCAACACATAACCTGACCAACTCATAACCTGACTAACTCATACCCTGACCAACTCATACCCTGACCAACCCAAACCCTGACCAACTCTTATCCTGACAAACTCATACCCTGACCAACTCATACCCTGACCAACTCATACCCTGACCGACTCATACCCTGACCAACTCATATCCTGACCAACTCATATCCTGACCAACTTATATCTTGACCAACTTATACCCTGACCAACTCATAACCTGACAAACTAATACCCTGATCAACTCATACCCTGACCAACTTTCACCCTGACAAGCTCATACCCTGACCAACTCCTACCCTGACCAGCTCATATCCTGACAAATTCCTACCCTGACCAACTCATATCCTGACAAACTTATACCCTGACCAACTCATACCCTGACCAACTTATACCCTGCCCAACTCATACCCTGACCAACTTATACCCTGACCAACTTATACCCTGATCAACTTATACCCTGACCAACTCATAACCTGACCAACTCATAACCTGACCAACTCATAACCTGACCAACTGATATCCTGATCACCTCATACCCTGACAAACTCATACCCTGACCAACTCATATCGTGACCAACTTATACCCTAACTAGCTCATAACCTGACCAAATGATATCCTGATCAACTCATACCCTGACCAGCTCTCACCCTTACCAAATCATAATATCATAAACTGATATCCTGACCAAATCATACCTTGACCAACTGATACCCTGACCAACTCATACCCTGACCGACTCATACCCTGACCAACTCATATCCTGACCAACTCTTACCCTGGCAAACTGATACCCTGACCAAATCATACCCTGACCAACTGATAACCTGACCAACTGATACCCTGACCAACTCATACCCTGACCAACTTATACCCTGACCAAATGATATCCTGAACGAATCATACCCTGATCAACTCATACCCTGACCAGCTCCTAACCTGACCAACTCATAACCTGACCAACTCATAGCCTGACTAACTCATAACCTGACCAACTCATAACCTGACCAACTCATACCATGACCAACTCTTACCCTGACCAAATCATAATCTCATTAACTGATACCCTGACCAAGCCACACCCTGACCAACTCATAACCTGACCAACTCATACCATGACTAACTCTTACCCTGACCAAATCATAATCTCATTAACTGATACCCTGACCAAATCATACCCTGACCAACTGATACACTGACCAGCTCATACCCTGACCAATTCTCACCATGACCAACTCTTACCCTTACCAAATCATAATCTCATTAACTGATACCGTGACCAAATCATACCCTGACCAACTCATAACCTCACCAACTCATACTATGACTAACTCTTACCCTGACCAAATCATAATCTCATTAACTGATACCCTGACCAAATCATACCCTGACCAACTGATACACTGACCAGCTCATACCCTGACCAACTCTCACCATGACCAACTCTTACCCTTACCAAATCATAATCTCATTAACTGATACCCTGACCAAATCATACCCTGACCAACTCATAACCTGACCAACTCATAATCTCATTAGCTGATACCCTGACCAAATCATACCCTGACCAACTCTTAGCCTTACCAAATCATAATCTCATCAGCTGATACCCTGAACAAATCATACCCTGACCAGCTGCTACCCTGACCAATGTATACCCTGACCAACTAATACCCTGACCAACTCATACCCTGACAAACTCATACCCTGACCAACTCTTAACCTGACCAACTCATAACCTGACCAACTCAAAACCTGGACATTTTATGACCCGACCAGCTCATACTCTGACCAAATGATACCCTGACCAACTCATACCCTGACCAACGCATAACTTGACCAACTCATAACCTGACCAACTCATAACCTGAACAACTCATAACTTGGCCAACTCATACCCTGACCAAATGATATCCTGATAGAATCATACCCTCATCGACTCATAACCTGACCAACTCATACTCTGACCAACTCATAACTTGACCAACTCATAAACTGACCAACTCATACCCTGACCAACTCATACCCTGACCAACTCATAACCTAACCAACTCATACCGTGACAAACTCATAACCTGACCAACTCATCACCTGACCAACTCATAACCTGATTAACTCATAACCTGACCAACTCATAACCTGACCAACTCATAACCTGACCAACTCATAACCTGATTAACTCATACCCTGACCAACTCATATCCTGACAAACTCATGAATTGACAAACTCATAACCTGACCAACTCATACCCTGACCAACTCATACCCTGACAAACTCATGAATTGACAAACTCATAACCTGACCAACTCATACCCTGACCAACTCATAATCTGACAAACTCATACCCTGACCAACTCATACCCTGACCAACTCATACCTGGCCAACTCATAACCTGACCAAATAATACCCTGACCAAATCATAGCCTGACTAACTCATACCCTGACCAACTCATACCCTGACCAACTCATAACCTGACCAACTCATAACCTGACTAACTCATAACCTGACCAACTCATAACCTGACAAACTCATAACCTGACCAACTCATAACCTGACCAACTCATACCCTGACCAACTCATAACCTGACCAACTCATACCCTGACCAACTCATAAATTGACCAACTCATACCCTGACCAACTTATACCCTGACCAACTCAGATTTTAACTGATGGCTCACTCGTTTCCGTCATGATTTGCATCATTCACGTTTACAGTGCTCCAAACCGTTTAAAGTCATGACGTGTGGTGTGCTGCTTGTGGTACTGTGTAATATAAAGAATATATGGAGTTATTTCATTAAAATAGAACAAACTTGCCATTTTGTATGAGCTTTCTTCCGAATGACTTTTTTGTAGTGCATAGTACTACAGGTAGCGCTGCACATTACACACCTTTCATAAGTTTGGACATTGTTATCTGCACGCCAACGGTAACAATTAGCTGAACATTTCTATCAACTTGTTTTATTAGAGCAGAACTACAGAAAGAATAGGCTACCTAATCACAGTTTGATTTCAAATCCGTCATCCTTTAATACCGCCTAATTAGTCTATCCCTGAATCATTTTAATCCGATGGAAAGTCAAAAAATGAGTTCGTTGACAAAACCCACATTTCTTCTAAATATCGATGATTAATTGACTTACTTTTTCAATAATTTAAGCACAATTATAATGCCATGGGCACATTTCAATTTATATTATAAAATATCAATCATGTCTTCTCCTTTGTAGCTATGAAGGTGAAGGTTGGTGGTACAAAAACAGTTGGAAATTTAAAGAAGATATCCATAAAAAAATAATTGATATGTTTAAGGTTAGTTGACTTGTGATAATTGTATTTCTGCACAGTATTTCCATGTGCTTATGAATCTTGTTTGTAAACTGAATTAATGCATCTGTGTGTACCTCATTTCGTATATCACTGTGTACGCACGATATGTTGGTCATTCTCAATCCACTGATGATTTCACTTCATTCTTCATGTATATCGCTTATGTGCAGTGCCTTTGCATATTGATTTTATTAATCTTCAGCTGATTGTGATTTGTAGTTACCGGTTATATAGTTGCTTCTGCGTCTTGTATTCAATCACATACATGGAAATTTATTGCATACGCTAACTGTACGTGTGATGATCGGTTATAATCGATGATCGGTCGACTGGTACACCGATTAAGATGATTGATTTTAAATATGATTAATCTGTTAATATCTGACCCAGGTGGATTTTGTTACATGCAGTACGCTCAACAGTTCTACCAGGAACCCGTGTTCTTAGAACAATGGTTGCGGTTATGGCAGATGTTGATAACATACTTAACACAAATATGTTGTTGTTTTCAATTTACACAAACATACAGTATGTGTGCCTAGCCTATGCCAATTTCGTTCAACTGATCACCTTGATTACATCAGCCAATTATAAACAACCATCGATTGTGGAATTCCAAACAAATGCCATCAATAGTTGTAAATGTATTTTATAAATCCTTATTTACTTCGTCTTTCATTTCATCGTTGTATCTATTCTCACGAGAGTAGGCCCGCAGTACTTGATGGATTCATTCATGACAACGATTACTTCACCAGGACTATTGCAGGCGTGAAACGGCAAACATTTCGCTTACGATCACTTACATATTGGAGAAGCCGTACGGACATTATGAAGAATACACGTTCACATGTTAACTAATATCAACAATAAAATATAAAACTCTTAATCCGTCTCTTTGCGCAGTGTTGTATCGACATTACCGACGCCTCTGATTATATTGGTACGGAATGTCAGTAAGCCTCCTTTTGGCTTTGCAGAGCAGTAGTTTAGTTTTTAATTTTGTTAATTTATATATTGATAGACTTGATCTATGCATGCTTGTTTTTTAGTTTTCTCATTGTGGTGGCGTAGATATGCGAGCCATATATACAGCTACAAATTCAGCAGCATGTGGGATTAATTTAGATAAGGGAAGGACCTACATTTTGACTGGTAAGATTAACATTTCCCAACGCTTAAACAGCAGAATATTTTCAAACAAACAGAATATTCTAATTTGTTTTAAATATATTTAAGAACTATATGAAAACGCTATATGAGAAATTGTTGAGTAAAGCTCAACATGCACAAATGAACTGTGGACATCGTTACACTCAGGATTTAAGTGAAGTGGCTAACGATGCGGCCTGTCACGCCAGAGGTCGTCCACTCCTCCCCCTCTCCTGGTATTCGGGTCTCACACGAATCTTGTATCACTTAGGCAGTGCCACCGCAATCATCTCTCTATTCGTAGGATCTTGATCTGTAAGTGAACTAAAGTGGCTTAAACTACATTCATTATTGTATTCATTCATTCATTCATTCATTCATTCATTCATTCATTCATTCATTCATTCATTCATTCATTCATTCATTCACTCACTCATTCATTCATTTATTCATTCATTCATTCATTCATTCATTGTTTTTATTCATTTATTATTGGATGTCTTGCATCGGAACTAACTATATATTATCATGATTATGTAATTTTATATTTAAAATGCTAGTATTAAGAAAGTAGCTAAGCACCACAACTGATACTCAGTGTGTCTTTTTTTCTTAAGGTTACATCAGCAATGGAAAATTAATGGTCAGCTTATGTGGTTACTATTCACGCTGGACTTTGATGAATAAAATGGAACAGAAAAATCTACTAAGTGGATTCGTTGTGATTCGTTGTATGTTCACACAGTGTTACCATATTGTTTTGCCATATTATATTGTTTTAATTGAATTACAGAACTGCAAAACATATTTTGTTCTGTCATTAATATTGATTGTGTCTAGTGGTAATTAAATCACGTAATATTAACCATTTACCTGTTATAGGCGCATATATGCCCCATCTCGTGTCACCAGATACTGCCAAATTCGGCGCATGTTTATGGACCCCTAGAAAAATGCGCATCGATTTTGGGTAATTCAGGGTACCCCCAGACGGCTGAACTAGGATAGGTGCTACTCCAGGCATAAACATTTTAGTGTAGGTATAATAACCTAATCCTCCTAATTTGTAATACGTATTTATAATTAATTTATAAATATATTAACCATTTCACCGCAAATGCCGACCACAGTCGTTTTTAATCCCTTTATTAGCCTATTAAAACACTGTTAGTGGAACAAAATGTGTGTTTAAATATCGATATTTTTAAATGTTTGGTCTCAAATTAAACAGATATGAGTAAATTGGCACCTACTTAGAGTTTTAAATTGCGATAGCGAGACATAACTTTAAGTGGGTGCATATCAGTGGGTAAAGTATTATACACAAATCATAGAGACATCATTGGTATATAACAGGTTGAACACACTTAAATAATTACTTTTTTGACTATACAAAATGTATTATTTGGAGAAATGCACCAGTTTAGATGTAAGTAAATCAGGCCTATAGTGAATCTATATTTTGGCACGGCTGCACAGGTAATTAATGGTATTATTATTACTCTTGAATAGTTTACATAATTTACAAGTATGGGGCTTGGTTGTTAGATAATAATTGACACTGACATTCCGCTTTTGTCATTTAAAATATCGTTTGCATGGAAAAGTACGATTTATAGTCTGTCTGTATCTATATATTATAAAATCTGCAAATAAATTGTGATATTCAATTATACCTATTCAAGCTCCATTGTAAATTATGGCAACAATGCCACGATGTGTTCGGTGTTTGAGATATTATTTTTTAGATAATTAGATTAGATTTATTTGAAGCGCCGTCCAAGTTGTAGTTGCCAGTAACCATAAGATTCGCAACGTAAAAACAGAATTGTTTGTGTCTCGCTACAGCGTCCCATAGCTTCAAGTAGGTGTAAATTACTCACATTAGCTTAATGTGAGAGCAAAGATGTGCAAAGGTTAAACACTCATAGCATACCCAATAACAGTGATGTGATCTGGTTAATAAAACAGATTAAAAGTGACAGTGAAGAGATCTATGTATTTTTCTGGACTTTAACCCTTTAACCGCCGGTGCCGCATATATTCGGATTTTCATTTTTTATTAGCAATCAAGTACCACATTTTAAAAATGTTGAAGATAAAATGTGAGAACAACCAGCAATATTTCAAAACAGTTGACCTCCATTTTGTCAAATCTGAATAATTTTTACTCACTTGAAGTTGTGGATCGCGTCAGCGAGACACAACTTCAAGTGGGTGAAAATTCAAATTGAATAATTTGGCGGTTAAAGGGTTAACCAGTTGAAGACGCGTCCCTGAGATCTATCCGTGATCCAGATACTGTTCTCAGATACGGGATCCAACAATCTCCGAGCCTTATTAACCATAGACCTACCTAAGACATTACTAAAAATTTTTATCAGCAGCAGTGCAGCACCATAATAAACTCATAGTCAACTGGTTTAATAACCGAGATGAAATTATTTTAATTAGGGTAAAGCAATCTGTTGAAATAAAAGGAAATAAATCTCATGTGGCAGCTCTATGTAAATGTATGTGTATGTATCTTTGAAATAATCGTCCATCAGAAATAATACAACACAATAAATCTATGGGACACAATTGAATACTCGTCTATTTGTCTCTTGTTTCCCAACTCAGTATATCAGATCAAATGATGCTTCTTTACTGACGACATTTCGCGATCTATTATCTATGTTCACTCCTCACATCATTAGATCGGTGTATAAATTGCATGGTTAAACAAACAGCAGTCGAGCGTGACATTTAATATTTACAATAGTCAGGACTGGCTGGTGTTATCCGTTACACCTCCTGCACACGCCGACAATATAGCATTGCAAACAACATCATTCTTCAGTGTGTGTCCATTTCCTTAGTGATAAGCTTCTATCTGTACTGTCAAACCTAGACATCGGATTATTCCGCAAGAATCAAGGTAAATGGTTTTTGTAGATCGTAATATGTTTTCATAGAGTGTACGCATAATCATGATAATAATAATATTCTGATAATGAATACATTCCTGTTCACTTCCAATTTTCAATTCCATAGTGATTTGTAGAGGCATAGATTCCTTGGTAGAGTTCATGCAAGAGTTTTACTATATTATCGCCCCCTATCATTCAGAGTGTTGAATGTGCTACTCATTTGAGTGACACATACAACATTGACATTTTCTGTTTAGGATGAGGTTTCCGGTCATATTAACACTCATCAGTCTGGTGGTTTTATTTGAGATTAGCTCGGCTTGTAAGTGTGTTCCGCCGGTTCTTGGAGACAATGTCTGCACGGGAGATTTTGGTAAGTAAACCTATTTTTCACACCCCTTTTCATGCACGCGCATAGTGTGACCGTTTAATGACAGGTAGAATAATTACTGTCTGCAGCTGGTGTTTACTTCCCTTTTGTGCAAATTAGAACATGACGTGTGTTTTATCATAGCGAATATTGGCACGTGCAAATCTAAATACAAAGACAGTATCTAGTTTATAAACGGCTTAATTGTATTTGTTATCGTTTATTTTAAGTTGCCACGGTTACTGTAGCTATTGTCAAATAAACTTTCACATATTTCACAAGATTAAATAATGCAGCACATTCAAAGTTACTCTAAGTTTTAGAACACGTTATTAACCCTTTAACCGCCGGTGCCGCATATATTCGTGTTTTCATTTTTTATTAGCACATTAAGTACCACATTTTAAATATGGTAAAGATAAAATGTAACAATAAAATTTGAAAGGTGTTGACCTCCATTTTGTCAAATCTGAATAATTTTCACTCACTTGAAGTTGTGGATCGCGTCAGCGAGACACAACTTCAAGTGGGTGAGAATTCAAATAATTTGGCGATTAAAGCAGCTGGGTCGTTATGTTCAACTGAACCACAATATTTACATTGCGGCGGACTCCACTCCTGTGGACGTTGACCATGCTGCGCATGCATGTCATTGCGTTGTGCGCCCACAATGTTTACTCAGCGAATCATGACGACCCACCTACTTTAAGTGGATAGATCAGTATCACGAACCAGCATATTCTCAGTCAGTTAAAACCATTAAGGCCGATTATTCTACTATTTGAACCCCCCAATTTTTTTTTTGCAGATTTAAATTGGTCTGTTATTCAGTTATTATAGGACTTCACATTAACATCCAGTCACTATGATTAACCTAACTATGATATAATTATGCAATTTTACTGTGACATAGTAAAAAGTTATAAAACTTTACTGTGACATCTATTATCAGATTGAATGTGACTGTCATATTGTAGGATACTGACGTCGCTAATACGTTCATTTAAAAAAACGTGCTTGCAACTATAACGCTACTTTGGCAGGCACACCGCCATCTGGACTTTTTAGTCACTGACCGTGCATTGTCGTAATCCCCTATGGCTCAGCGAGGATGGTAAACATCATTATCAGACAAATATTACTTTGCTGTTATTACTGATAATATGCACTAAACTGAAAAATATACCCCTAACAAACTAAACACAACAAATCGACCCAGGGCTGACTTAATACTGGACTAGCGTCACAGGCGGTGGCCCAGCATTAGGTCAGCACTGGGTCAACGTCTCGTTTTTGTTGTGACCAGCATACTGCTCATCCTCTTAGTCGTTTTGTTTGTTTAAATCAATCTGCTATATTTGTTTTTTCTACAGCTCTGAAGGTGAAGATTGGAAAGTCAAAACTTATCGATTCAAACAGGAAAATTTCAATTAGTAAAATATTAGAGACATTCAAAGTAAGTTTTGTTATCGCATTTAACTGTGTGTGTGAAATGTGATGATAATATCAACACAACTAGAATGAAATGATATTTAATTTGATTACCGCGACATATGCTATTCTATGTTATGTGGTAGGCGTAATCACTTCCAGCTAGTGAATGAATTGAAACTAAATCTAACCCATCACTTCCAAAATATATTATTATTATTATCACAAATATATTTGTTTTCTTATTGAAATAATATATATGTCGCATTATCAGTTTTATTTTGTTATTTTCCTCGCAGTTTTCTCATTGTGGTGGTGTTGATATGACTGCTCTCTACAGCAGTTCAAGCTCTGCAGCTTGCGGCATTGAGCTCCAAAAGAAGAAAACTTACGTTGTAACTGGTAAGGTATACTTTCTATATTTTAGGCTTTAGGTTTACCATTGCAACTGCTTTCAGCAAGAGTAGCAAATTTTACAAATAATTATGAGTATATGTTCAAGGTAGGATTAGAGGCAGCAAAACACTAAGAGTGTTTATTCATTTATTCGGCCAAATTTGGCTGACATTGTAAAAATGAAATATTTAATAATCTTTATCGATTAAGTTTGTCAAAATACTAAAATATACTATACTCAATTACACCGCCGCAAAGTATGGTCTCTTAAGTGTGTGATAACCACAAAGCTGGTATTATTATGTAAATATTCTAACATACTATCCAGGACTTCATACTACTACAAAAAACAATCATCAGTAGGCCTAAACACTGCATACCTATTGCTGCTTGGCTTTGCACGGCATAATACATGTCGTCGCCTCGGAGCTAAATGATCCTATCTGCCACTCTGACGAGTGTCAGATAGGATCCTTTAGCTCCGAGGCGACGACATGTGTATAGCTAACATATAGACACTTTATGTCACATACAAGTATTGATTGGTTGTTTAATTAACCCTTACAGTGCCGTGATCGACTTTAGTCGTCAGAATCTGACGTCTGTAGACATACGATTATGACGACCAAATCATTGCCTTTAAGTGACAATGTAATACGATACAAACGTTGTAGTCAATCAATTTGATGAATGATGTACAGATGATGATGTGAGGGTGGAGGTGATAGGGCATGGTGGGTTATGGAGAGCGTTTTCCTTCGCTCGCCCGATAAGGGGTTCTGGGCATGTCTAGTGGATCTACCCCCAGACATTCCCAGACGGCCGGAGACTTGGGCTACGGTATGCAATTTGATGTTGGCATTTCGCACAGCTCCGCTATCCTCGGGTCGGATAGTCCCCAGAGTGACAATAGTTAGGGTATCTCCATTTATCCCCAGTGATAGAACTAATGTCAGACACTCTATTGTCGGATATTCAAGGCTACCACGGCCCACACCAGCGCCTGCACTGATGCGGGTGCTGCATTGGCTGAGCGGAGGAACCAGGGTACACCACTGGCAATCCGCCGAAGATTATGGCCAGATACGAGGAGGCTGCAGCTTCCCTTGGATGATTGCTCTAGACTAGTGCTTCCGTACAATGCCGTATAGCATTCAGCAGACGGAACAGATCCCTAATGATGGGGTTAAAAAGTACTATTACTAGCAATCATCCCAGTACCATGAATTGAGAGAGCTACCTAAGATATTTATGAAAATTTCAAATTAAAAAAAAACTTTTAGTCTCCATGTTGTTTATGAAAATAATTCAGCGCTTGAAGGGTTAATTATCTCGTTGATATTCTCCAGGTTATATCACGGACGGGAAAATGAGGGTGGCATCATGTAACTACCACAGCCTCTGGAGCCAGCTGTCAAAAAGTGAAGTGAATGCATTACAGAGCGGAGCTTATTGCTGCTGATTAGCATGATAATGAGACTGCAGTTTATTTTGCTGGAAATTGATATAATATAATATTATTATGAATAAACAGGGCGTTGGGCTATTACTCAGCAAACATTTTTTTTATAAACATTTGTACAATTTAGGTCCAACGTCTTTGACGTTGGGCCGATGTTCTATAAATGTTATGTTTTTTTTTTGTTGGGTATACAGTGATGAAGGGCCAGCTAAAACAGCTCAACACTCGACTTAAAACATGTTATCACTATCATAACTACATAAATAGTCTAGTCTAGCCTAATGTTATTTACTAGAATAATAAGAATAAGAAAGTATCCACTTGAAAAACAATAGTTTGGGACGAAGTTATACGTCCAGACTAATTATAGTTTGTACATAGTTTGAGAGCAATTATTTGTCATTAAACTAAAATCGTGGTAAAAACGTGATCATCACTCACTGTTATTGTGTTATTACAATGTTATCTTATATTTTTCTAAACACCTAATAATAATGGTAATCACTAATTTTGGTTCGAATCTTGGACGGCGTCTTTCGCTGATAGGCTCGAACCAGATTGGCCTATTCCACGTTGTGATATCCATGGGACACACTTGGCAAATTTGTAATGGTAATCATGGTGATGATAAACATTAAAATTCGTGTGGAACGTTGTCTATATCTGGTTCGAATCTTGGACAGCGGCTTTTGCTGATACGTTCGAACCAGAGTGACCTCCTCCACGGCTGGCATGCCATCATTAAATTTCGTGTGGAAAGTAACGGTCTATATCTGGCTCGAATCTTGGACAGCGGCTTTCGCTGATACGTTCGAGCCAGAGATAGCACCCCCACGTCTCTCATGCTATAGTCCCACTAATCATTCTTCTCTATTTTATTTTGTGTTGTATTGTACGCTCAATCATAATCATGATATGAATCCAATAATAAAATTACAACTTATATTTTGATGTACTATTCGTTGTACTTTTATGAACATACCAAATGGTTTCAACAATATTTCAGATATATACTTAAATACACAAATAGAATTCCACGCTTTTCAGAGTGTCTTTTTTACTACAATGAAACATTGTATAAGAAGTTATGTAGTTATTTTATATCTGATTTTGGTGCGGGAATAATATTTACACAATATGGCAATAATTCTGATATCTGAAATTTGAAGTCTGACGTCCGAAGTCTAAAATTCCAATTCAAAATGGCTGTCCAAACAACTCCAATCAATCTGTCATAATAAAAATAACCCAACAAAATTTAAAATGGTCGCCAGAAAAACGACAAAACCTAGTCCAAACATTATTATTACTTGAAACTTCACAATTCCCCTCTAGTTTTTTGTGGTTTATGGTCACATATGGTTCACCACCACCTGGTGTATGAAAGCAAACTAATTCAAACCCATGATATAATTAGTGGTAATGTTTTAGTTTCACAGACAACGTTTCGTATCAACTGGAATTCCTTCAACTGATGTACCTTTTAATCATTTCAAATTAACACACAGTATACACTTATATTTAAAATCCATTTATAGTAAATTTAGTATCATTCGCGTAGTAATGTTTTAGTTAAAAAGCAGGTCACGGAAGTAATGGTGTTTTAATCACCAGGTGCCCGTAGTATACTGCATGACATTTTATGCTTTACAAATTAAATATGCAAATAACAAAAATATTTATACTCTTACCACTTTAGCCGTTTAACCGCCAAGTTGTTTAATTGGAATTTTCACTCACTTTAAGTGAGTTAAAATTATTTAAATTTAAGAGGTCGTGACGCGGATAATTATGCGTCACGGCGAATATTTTCAAAATAAACAAAAATCAAAGGACATAATACAGACATGAGGGAACTCTACGGTCACATTTTAATATATTTTGAAAGTGTGCAGAAAGGCCCATTGATCAGCTATTCCGGTATTTCTTATTTTGGACATGCATGTCCGAAATTAAATTTCGTCTTTTTTTCTCGCTTAACGGCATGGTTAATGCGCAACACAAAATTTAAAAAAAACATGTGCAATTCTAGTCTATGGACATGTTCACATCTTATGGCCAAAATAAAAATACTTATTTTTGATGATTTTAGCCTGATTGTGTCGCTTTATAGGAAAGTGTAAAAAGAAGCCAGAAACAAAACAAAATATAATAGAGACACACAGATCAAATGATGAATCGTTGACACATAATTCCACTCAAGATGGCTATTTGGCTATATTGCCATCTGCAATTTGAGGGTTATGTTGGGGCGCAAGGACTAAAGGGTGCTGCGGCTCTCAGAGTAGACAGTTGATATATTATATCACCTGATAATCACCCCTTCAAGCAGTGACTTGTCTCTGTCCGACCTGCTCCACACATTCACTGTATGGCGGTGTAATGTTGAACAACATTAAGCAGACACCAGGTCACCAACACGTTTTTACTGAGCAATGACGTCACGGCTACTTCAACTCGTAATCCAACGCTTTGTTTGCTCAAAGCTTTTCTGTGCTGGGCCGCTGCCTGAAATTATGGACCAACGTTTAACCAGTACGCACTGTGTTTTCCGGGAATGTTCACAGCTAACTTCTGCACGGAATTACATACTCAGTCATGACCTCATGAGTCATTAACTCAGAAGCCACTCCCAGAGAAGGCATTTATTTAATTGCTCATTATGTATCAGTATATTTGATAAAGCTCATCTATCAAAGTCCTTCACCTTCTATTAGATAAAATACGTCATATAGAAAACGGAGCTAGATACTGTAGGTTATAGTCATATTAATTACAAGGTACACATCATTATAGCCATGGTAAAGATTAAGGCGTCGTTTTCTACACCAAATTCAAATGGCAGCAAACCATGCCTCTACTTTACAATCGACTTCTGATTGAGAATGCCACCATGATGACGGAGCCATGGAGACCAAAGAGGGTTTTCAATTTGAAATCATCATAAATGTCTTAGCTAGCTCTTTTTGCTTCATTTGAATACATAATTATGTTCTGGGTATACGCCAGTGATGATAAATATGTTTACTCTTACAGTGCGGGGATTAACATTATTCGTCAGAATCTGACGTCTGAGCACGAACTATTGATCTTAAGATGTGGTCCAGCGTCACAGATGGTGGACCAGCATTAATTCAACTTTGGTTAGCATATCGTGTTTCCAGGGATAACACAACTATCTCCAACTTTATTAATTTAATTTAACGGTATGAATAAAACATATTTCTTCTGCATAATCATATTATGGGTCTGTAATTGGCAAGAGTGCTAAAAAGTTGAATTCGACGAACGTGTCTAAGTATATTCCCATATAATAATAAGTTTCAGAATGTGAATTATTATTATACTTTGATAAATCATCGTGCTATCATTGTTTGCTAAGATAAATCATTAACAGGTATATTGCCTTGCCTGCCAGTAAGTATATCGCTGCCCCGTCGTATAACATTATGACACTGGCAGGCAAACACATCGGTTGGCACAACATTCATTCTCCCAGCGCTGGATCAATGTTCTTTGACTCCTGCAGCATGGGGTCACACGAAATATGTGTTACTGTACGTATCAAAGCTCTTCCCCCCTGTGACGAGAACATTTGTATAATATTGACTATAGACCTAATGCTCACTTTCACTGATTGGATTTAACATTCTTTATTATGCTTGGTAAAAAATTTGCCACAGAATAAAATAAACTGTTAAATGATATCAATTGTACTTTAATGTAATGTAAAATAATTCTAATGTAAGGTATCAACAGTGTTCCTCTTGTCGACAAGTTTTATTATTGGTGGAACAAATAATATATTTTATTCAGGTGAAAAATACAGCTGTGAAGCCACAAGATGTCACCTGAAACAATGAAACAAAATTATTATTACACGTATTACATCATTTTTGTAAGTAAATCAGCATGTTAAATTCTACTTACAACCAAGATACGTATATATGTTTTTTGTTCTAAATTAATTTAATTATAAAGATGTTTTAGATGAACAGCATAAAAATGAGCAATTCATAGAAAATAAATATATTTTTTAATTTTACAAATATATGATAGTTAATAAAGGTTTGTTCATTGAATTAAATATTGATGCTCGTATAATAATCTATAATTAGTAGGACACAGTTAACAGTTTAAAGACCACCACCTGATCATAAACAATTTACGCATTTCGTACAGATCAACATGTATTCTCTAAGAGAGACACAACACCTTGCTGCTTTCATAATATTCAGTGATTTTGGGCCACATCATCAGTACATGTATGTTTGATTAGTATGGTTGTGCTGCCACAATCAACCAACGAGGTATGTGTCGTGTGTTGAATTGGTACTGTGAGTTATATAATATAAATATTTTTATTTTCAGGTGCAATGCAATGCAATGCAATGCAATGCATAGCAATGCAATACAATGCAATGCAATGCAATGCAATACAATGCAATCTTTAACATTAATTTAATATTCCGCAAAATGTTACGTGAGTTTTGTTTCATGTAAAACAAAAAATACAAATCGAGAAAAATATCGGAGCTCCATGTTATATCACCAATTTTACTCGGTTATGGATAAGGTTAATTTATGTTTTTATGTCGACTAAATCTATCAGAATTTAAAATGCAATTTTGTGTGACTCTAAAAAGAAGAATATTTTCTTCCGAAGATAAATCTTTGGATCCAAAAAGTAAAATTTTAATATATGCTTCTTTGTCTAAAAATGGTAATGTAGCCGGATGTAGAGAAGGAGGGATGATATTTCTAATTGTAACCAGTAGTAGTAACCAGCATAGAGGGGGCAGTCCAGGGATGGAAGCTGCTCGTAAACCTGAATAATAATGAGGTGGTGGGCATTTATAACCAAATTTGTCTATTGTACATCGCTTAAAGAGAGATAAATAATCTAGGTTTCAAATACTGTAATACAAACTGTTCCAGTACCTGATAGATGAAGGAAAAAAAAAAGAATTTTTAAAATAGGAAGTTTTACATCGTGGCACCCTGATGGTATTATCACTTCGTGTAACATATGTGGTCGAGCTAGCTGTTGGTTGACAAATTTGGGACAATTACAACGGTGTTAGCCCATGAACAATCTTAAACATATAAATTAGCTTATGCCACTTCCTTCTTTTAAAGAGGGGTTCCCAGCCAAGTTCTAATAAGAGTTTTTCGGAGCTAGTTTGCCTCATCCCACCAGTACATATCCGAGCAGCCTCTATCTGCACACCCTCAAGTCTATCTGCTAAATATTTAGGACAGTTGCCATATATTACATCTGCATATTCTAATATGGGTCTAATATGGTTAATAAATAGCCGTTCAAGTGCTTTCCGGGGTAGAGTATATTTCAGGCATCTCATTATCATTACAATTTCCCCTGCCTTACCAAGTATGTAATTTATGTGGTTTTCCCATGTTAAAGATTTATTTATTACTAATCCAAGATGACAGTGCTGCCTCACTTCTTCGAGTATAACTCCGTTAATAGTTAGATGTGAATGATATAAAAGTGTACCTTTCTAGTCAGTGTCATTGCTAAGCTTTTTAAATCATTGAATATCATAAGCCATTGGATAGATCATTTAAGTAAGGATTGGAGATCAGAATTTATCTTATCCGCTGACACAGCCGGACTTGAATCTACAATTTCTACGAGGCAAGCATCGTCAGCATATAATCTGAATTATTATTATTATTCAAAGTAACACAAAATGGGACATTATTTGAACGAATTTTGTAACAAAGTGTATGGATAAACAAAAGAGGTCTTCATTTCTGAAAGAAAAACTAGGATCCTAATGCTTGTTTTTATGGACTTTTATAATATCACAGAAACTGTTCTAATCACACTGGTTTGTCTGATCACCGAATATTAACGGTATAGTTAACTGTTAAAATTTGCGGGACATGGGTCCCCAGAATGCAATAGTGCATTTCATACCCAACACCGCATTAAGAGCAAGTTCCCAAATCATACCAAGTCCATATACTTGAGCGAGATCTGTAAGTTATTATTACCACCAATGCTCTGTTGGTCGTTGGGTTTGAAAGCTAACTGTGGTATTACTGCGAGGAGCTCGAAACAGCTGACCCCCGCGCATTTATTGACAGGAGGGCTTTCCCAACACATATTGCACACTCACCAAATGCTTGTCAAATGTTGGGCCAGCGTTGCCGACGCTGATCTAATATTAAAACAGCGCCGGGTGAGTGTTTTGTTCAAGTAGTATTCATAATGTTGTAATCAGGTCAGTACTATGGCTACTCCAGCTGCTGAATGCAATCAACCTGTATTGTATACTGAAGGCCTACACGTGACCTATGCATGCGAATTCGGGAAGTGACTGGATCTTTAAGCATTATGGGAGAATGTGCGTAAACGTGACAAATATTCTAGTGACAGTGGTACAGAGTTATAAAGAAAGCATTGTATTTTAAGAAGGAAGGTATAAGTTGTAACAAAACCTTGTTATTCAAATCTGTTCTAAAAGTTTCAATGTTTCTTAAGTTTTTTAGAAATGTTGCTCAAAAAGTCATGGTTTTAGTACCAGGATAATGAAACGATCATCATTAACAACATATCTTGATCAGCTAAGCACTAATTGACAATGCTGTATCAAATAACCCCATATGTGGGCTTTGTTGAAACACAGCTGGGGTCTGTTGAAACATCAGTCAATATTTAGTTATTACCAATTGTAGCAATGAGATGAGGTGCCTCATAATAGGGGGGCTTAATCAAATAATCGTTCACTTCGTTGCAAAAGTCTGAAATTTTTGTCACAAGCTGACATGACCTGGATATTTCAGAATCTGCCGGCAGACAAGCGATTTTTCTCCTCAAGCGGCCAAATTGAGCAATTTCAAAATGGCCGCCACTGCAATGCATTACGCATGCTAACTTTTTAACTAATCATCACAGAACCAAATGTAATACCTCCTTTTCAAGGTATTTGAGGTCGGGGATGACGATTATGACGTCTGTTCCGATAAAAAGCTAAAATGTCAAGGTCAAATAGCAATATCAAGGTCAAAATCGTTTAGAATTTGCCTATTACTGTTTTTCTCATTGGTTGATGTTTAAAAAGCTGAATAAATCCGTATATTTGAGAATCCTGAATATTTCCGAATCTGCCTACAGACAAGGGATTTTTTTCCTCTAGAGGCCATATTGAGCAATCTCAAAATAGCCGCCACTGTAATGCACTACGCATGCTAACTTTTTAACTAGGCTAATCATCACAGAACCACATGTGGTCTCACCACCCTAAATAAGCCTAAATCCAGGGAGGTGTCTACTAATGATGGAATCATCACACAAAATATTTTTAATGCGGCTGTTCCAACCTCTAGTGAAACAAAATAAAATACAAAGAAGTTAAAAATTTTTGAATATTTAATAGGCACACGTTATCTTCTTTGTCAAGGATATCAGATGTAACTGTTTCATGATAACCTTGCAGAGATACAGTTGGTTAAAATGATGTGTGTCTGTTCTGTGAAAGAGAGTACGGATTTTAACCCAGTTTGAACAGTAGTGATCTTTTTAAACGCTAGGGGGCCTAGCTCAAAATCTGTCTGGTAAGCATACCCATAGCGGGCCTGGGCATCTCAAGCTTTATCCTGATATGTCACACTAAATCTAATAGGGTGAAAAATGGTGAAATCGGTCCGCAGAATTGAGGCAGTTTACATGTCTTTCAATTGGACTGGCATTTGGGGTGGTGAGACCATGTAATACCTCTTTTCCAAGGTCTTTGGGGTCGAGGATGACGATTATGGCGTCATTTTTGATCTAAAGTTGACATGCCACGGTCAACTAACAACATCAAGGTCAAAATCGTTTAAAATTTGCCTATTACTGTTTTTCTCATTGGTCGATGTTTAAAAAGCTGAATAAAGCCGTAGTTTTTAAATAAGTGTATAACTTTGATAATGTTATGCACCAGAGATCTTAAGTAGCGTGTGTTATTGGTCAGGTGATGATATAAGATGCAATTAAATGTGGCTCTCTCTCTCTCTCTCAGTCCGTTGTCTAAATACGCTACAGTATAGAGTATGAAAGTCTGTAGGCCTACATAGGTATTAAATTACACAATAATACTCGCCTCAAATACCTTATTGTCACATTCACCTCCATAACCTCAGTATATCGTATGATCGTCTTCGTCATTGTACCCCCTGTTAATCTCGGCCGTATGGATTTGTTAATGCCAAAGATTGAGGATGGTAATGTGGTAAGGTCTTCACATTATAAGACTTCTGGTCTGAGACAAGAGAAACAGTTTGGATAAAGCACGTTTATGAACTCCTAATTAAAGAGGAGATTGATAACAACGTTATGACAACCTGGTCAGGCTATCATTTTCGGATGAAAGATTGCAGCTCCCTCAAACCTTGAGCAGAAATTGACATTTTACCTCTCTTTCCTGACAAATCTATGCAATTTCCTTCCATCCTAGGTGGCGTCAAGTACGTAATTTTGATGGGCGGACAATATATTGAAGATAAAGCTCATTTAATCTGTGACTCTGGATGGGGATGTCTGAGGCTGGGGTGTTCACCTCTGGCAGAGCTGTATCAACGCTGAATGACCACCATAACCTTTTCACTACCATACATGACGGAAATTTCCGTCGTCATTCGTCAATGAACGTAACCATAAAATGACACAAATTTTCGTCAAATATATACTACATTTATGTATTTTTCGTCATTTGAAGCTGGAAATTGCGTTAGCAATTCCAGCTTTAAATGACGAAAAATAGAACTCCTACACCAGTATATCTGGATCCTGGCATGCACCCCGGCCTGGAAGTCAAAGGGATAAGCGCACTCGGTATGATCATCAAGTTTCATTGGTGGCCGCACACTCTATCACCTTGAGTAAGGAGCATACTCGACCTATTCCACAGTCACAGGGTAATACTGACTCATTTGAAAAATGATTTGACAAGCAGTCGAGGAAGGGACATAATTATGTTCAAGTATCGTTCACTTATAATCCAGCTGGAAATTCTCATTTGTCGTTTGTGCACTCTCTGAGAGATGGTGATTTTGAGCGCTATGCCTTGGATTGTGTCGCTGGTTTTTAGCGTTTGACCACACCAATTTTTCCTGATGGTTACCAGTCCATGTATATGATTTAGTGATGTGGCTTTCTGTACCATTCGTACATTCTAATTTTTCGTTGTCCAACGGTCTATTCATAAATTTCTTTGGTGGCAAGGATCAATCGGCAGTTACAAGCTGGTGGTGGTGGAGTATCAGATCTGTATGACAATACTGATTCTATTGCATTGTACATGCTAGCTGCACCTGATTCTGTGATATTCATTTCTGAATTTGAAGGTGTACAATAGCATCGGATGTACATCACAAAGAATCTCAATAAGCTCTAGTACGACGCTTTGTCAATGACGTCGCAAGTTTCATGGGAATACTAATAGATCATGGAAGTCCATTCTTGTATGCTGTCCATGTAGTAATTGACTCTGATGTTATGGGAGCACGAAGTTATAGTCAAAGAGATTGGATGTGATCTGCATGAATAATGTGTGCATGAAATAATCTACCAAGCACAGTTCCGAGAAGATAGGAATAATAATGCAAATTGCTACACTTCTTACCCGGTTATGTATGTTTCTCCAGTCTCGAAATAATGGAAATATGTCCGATTTTTTTAATATGAAAATAATCGTTTACGGTTACTTGCTGAGTTTGGTATGCTCATGCTCAGTCCATGTTCTCGATATTGCTGCTTTAATTCACACCGTACGTTCAGTTCGTGCAGCATCATTTAATTATTACATACACATGCATCTAGTGCCCTATCTGAAGAGTCAAATTACCCCCTCAATGATGAGATGAATACGATGACACTGCCCTTTAGACACAGGATTCGAAATTCGAGCCCAGGCGGTCTGAGGCCGAGCACGCCACCTCTCAGTCATGGAGGCTCCAGTGCTCCACACAATACTTACTAGTGATCCTTACGAGTGAGTAGGGAAGCAATATTTGTTTCTTTGAAACCTGGATGCCAGAGCGGGGGAAGAACCTGCGATCTCCCGACTTTTCAAGCAGACCTCCTCATAACCTGCATCAGCACCCCCCCCCCCCCCCCGCCCAAATTGCTCCAACTGGGAGTACACCAATTCCAAAAGGAGATTAACAAAAATGTCTATCTGTCAAAAAACGACAATAAGAGGGATAATTTATCTTGCTGTGGCCAGGTGTTGTCTATCAAAGCTAATATGGGTAGTGTCATCAGTACATGTGCATGTTAGATTTTCTGATAAATTGAATGACCAAATTTAATTGCACTGTAGGACAAACGTGGGTCTCCCAAGTAAGAGTCTGTCCACATGAAGCGACTGGAATGTTCCTGTTTGCTTATATGTATAGTAAGAGTAATGTTCTACTGTTGCATCTGTTAAAGAAGAAAGACAACAGCTTTTCACACAGGGCTCACGATCCCTTGAAAACATACCTTACACAGGTACCGTAGCTATGTTTAAGCACGTCATTTCTACGGGCTTCCCATATCATGAAAGCAGGCAATCATGTCATCAGGTGGTTCCAACTTTTCCAATTGGGGATGGGAATTTGATGGAAACAGGTGGTTGTCATTCAGGACGAAAGTAGCTGATGCTAGTAAGTCATGCTCCTAATTAGTGCTTCAAAAGTGCAGCAAAGCGGGTTTACGGTGCATCTCCATATGCAAGTGTGAGGGAGTTTGTGTGAACAATGAAACTGCTGACCAGTGACTAAACACAGGATTGCACTGAAATCATTTCCAATTTTGGACTAGTCATGACTAGTTTTTCCTTTGTTTTATTATTTCGTATTAATTCCATGACATAAGTTTTATACAGTGCTTCCATTAAAGGCATTTGTATATTCTCGTTTCACTGGTTTACAATTCATGTGCAGAGTTGACCTACGTATAAATCTAATTCATTATTATTAAAAAAACATTATGGTGAAATTGTCTAATTGATATTCAGAACGAAAACAATAAAAAAAACGTACACATTTTGAGCGCTTCAAAATTTGCGGAAAATATAAATTATTTTTACATTAATATCGTCAAATGACCTCGATTTAATCATTTTAGATTGAAAATGACATCATAATTGTGATTCTTGGTCTCCAATACCTCAGAATAGAGGTATTATAAGTCATTCTGTCATGTTTAGTTAAAACATTATCTTGCGCAATTCTTTCAGTGGGGCCATTTTGAATCGTCCAATATGGCCGCTAGGGGGGGAAATTTTACTTGTATCTCGGCAGATTCTGAAATGTCTAGGTCATGTTAGCCTGAGAAAATAAATTCAGACTTTGCAATGAAGTTAACAATTCGACCATTTTTTGAGGTTAAGCTCCCCTACTATCACTAATTCTGGAATAAACAGCGCTGGGTTAAGCCTAGTATGGTGAGGTTGCTTGATTGTGTGACACATGTCATAATTATTGCAGTTGGTCATGAATCGGGGCCAGTTTAAATAGGTTTCGATTAACCCCGGTTACGTTTCTATACTAACCCCATTTCACCGTTCCACTTACCCCATTTCAATGGTTCAACAAACCCAATATCGACAAGGCCACTTTGTAGTGATCATTATTAAAATTAAAACGCAGGCACAACTACGTATAAGGTTTATAGAGCCATACACAAGGATAATATATGGATGTGCCGAGTCGACCAAAATTAACTTAGGACATCAACAATTCAACAAACCTGTCTCTTTCAGACAATCTGCATGTGTTGAATTTTAAATAAAATGGGGTCAAGTATTTTTTGACAACTGGCTGACATTCGCTAGGTGTCCTCAAATGATCCATACTGATTATACTTCGACCTTGGGATTGCTTGTTTCAACCGATTCCGCGTTTCAGCTAGCCCGGTCTCTCCTAATACATTTAAAATTAATTGGTTTCAACGTTTCAAATAATATAATCATAACCCATAACTTTCATGATTACACAGATGATTACAAAAAGATTTTTCAAAAAAAATATCATCCACAAATATACCCGATTCTTCAATTTGCCGATAGTTCATCCTTATGAGAAAAAAGTAGACACTTGATTTACCAACATGTGGGCTACGTTTCGACCAATATATCTGTCGTACTGTACATATGTTGACAGGTTATTATAAGATGTTTACAAATATATCATCTAGAATAAAATGTAACATTTGTAAACATAAATCAGCTCGATTATCAGTTTAACATGTTGACGAGTTACATAGTATTGAAAATACAACTGCATACATATCTTGTACATATTTTGTAAAATGTTATCACATCTTTCAATTTTAGGATATGAGCTGTATGTTTTCAATCTCAACCAATTGAACGAAAAAAAAATCCTTAGTTAGAGCAACAACATAGGCATTGTTATATTGCAATAGACACCTGGTTTCGTGCAGCGAGCTTAATGCATACTCGACATCTTGGCCTTTGGTCTCAAAGCGATTGTTCTACATCATATGTGTCTGATTGGTGGATAAGCATAACATAATTATCATGCACGATCAGTGAGGCCAAGAATACCTACCCTGATATGCAGCTACTGGGACATTTTTACTAAGATTTTAATACAATAACTACGCGATACAGTCATATTAGCATGTTAAAACATATACACGGAGATCTCTACACTATAATGCCGTGTAACTGCTTGCTTTTAAAATTATTACTTAAGAAGGTAGGAGTTATAAACGGCAGTATAGTGTGGAGATGTTTAAAGCCGATAACGCCTTTGCATGTCGCCATCATAGGTAGGTGTATGCCATTACCACCTACTAGGTGGTAATGACATACACTGCTATACATCAATTTGCGCTAAATACATAGTGGGTTACAAGTTATCTGAAACTGTGTTGAAATGAGGGATTAATCCCATCAGACAATATTGATCAAACTATGAACAGAAGGAATTATTTACACCACAAGGGGACTCTTATTGAAGGCACTCAA
This sequence comes from Flabesymbios commensalis, assembly GCA_964017125.1. Lineage (NCBI taxonomy): Eukaryota > Metazoa > Annelida > Polychaeta > Terebellida > Flabelligeridae > Flabesymbios > Flabesymbios commensalis. The sequence goes on along the minus strand of OZ024906.1, from coordinate 38,147,904 downwards.
TCTTAAATTAAAATTAATTGCATTGCAAATTGAAACCAGTGAGGCATCTTAGGAGCTATCACTGGTGCCCTGAGCCTGTTATCAAATAAGCACTCGATAATAATACTGCGTTATTATTTTAGTATCAATTTAGGTGAGCCTATAGCAAGGTTCTGAAGATCTATTGGTTTAAGAGTGTCATTTGTCTAGACCTCCAGTGACCAGCCTCTTCATAGACTCTCCAAATGGACCCTTCAGGCACCCCTTAACAAGCCACACTTCTGGCACGTGCCGTGCACATAATCTACACTTACATGCTAATCACCTCAGAGTTTGTTGATAATTTAGGCTCTCATGGTGACTGTGAACAGGCCCTCTTTAATAGAGTTGTTGGGTTGAAGAGGACCAGACACTTGTTTCTGATGTTGGAGGAGATTGGCCTCTCTAAACATGCCCTCCACAGCTAAACCCAGACAATTATAAGTGCTCACAACCAATCTCCAGTTAGTTAATAACACTTGATTATTACAGTTATGAAACACTTGTTACTGTGATGTTCAGTACCCGTGTAGATGCTTAGTTGGTGATCTCAGAAGTTTGGGCATTTCTCGGTTAGACCTGGGTGCCATCCCAATAAGAATCATAACATTGATCTTATCTTATCTTCTCCCATTTCCATTAAAAAAGCTAGAATTGGTCCCAAGTTTTTAAATTGAAATGAGTGAAACTGAATAAAACATCTATCTTAACATGTTTAGTGAAATAAGCCCCTGGGGCCCGTCCCACAAAGAATCCTAAAATTAATATTATCTTTATCTTATTTTCATTAGAAAAGTTTAGCTTTATGTGGAGATATTGTAATATTGATCTGTGAAAACCTCGTCAGGTCGGACTTTTCACCTTATGACAATGGAAGGTATTTTAACATGCTTAAAGGTACATGTTACCATGTACATGCAGTGATATGTGCATATGTCTCAATTAAAAACAATTTCATCATGGAAATATTTAAGTTGAGCTAGTAGAGGTCTACAGTGTGGAGTGTCAGAGGTTTATGGTGACCTCTCGGTGTGTGGCTGCATCCAGCATTGCAAAGATGCAGTCAGCGATCGACCCAGCAGTACCCAGCAAGCATGGGACGTTGGCCCAGCGTCTCATGTTTTCTGGCAGCTGCCTCAGCATCGCACATCATTGTCATAAATCTTCCACCAGCCAATCCTATTTGACTGGTATCAAAATCTGATCATTCCATTTGTCCCCTATAGTTAAAGCGTAAATTATTGGCACAACATACCAGCGCGACGACGTACGCGAGCGCGATAGGCAACACGATCTTTTTCAAATCTGTTACATTTTCGTCACGCGTCGCGCCGGTCATCGCGCCGGTCGTCGCGCCTGTTGTCGCGCCTCACATGTCGCGTTGGACGTCGCGTTGGTGTGTGGACTGTCACGCGATTGTCGCGTCTGTCGTTGCGTCCCACGTCGCGTGCCTAATCGCACTCGCGATCGCGTTGGTGTGTTTTGATTTTATAAGAAAGTGCAACTGCTTTACCCCGCCTACAGGTCGATAAAGATTTGTACTTTAGGAATCCATATTCTGCCACACGAGAATGAAATTTGTGCTTTATTTTCACCCGAGGCCCGTTTATCACAGATAATGTTTGCTTATAGCTCATCTTCATGCACGTCCGATGTTCAGGTAACCTTGTAGAATTATGATGCCCCGCTTAGCTAATTACTCGGTATGGGACATTTTTACTAAGATTTTAATACAATAACTACGCGATACAGTCATATTAGCATGTTAAAACATATACACGGAGATCTCTACACTATAATGCCGTGTAACTGCTTGCTTTTAAAATTATTACTTAAGAAGGTAGGAGTTATAAACGGCAGTATAGTGTGGAGATGTTTAAAGCCGATAACGCCTTTGCATGTCGCCATCATAGGTAGGTGTATGCCATTACCACCTACTAGGTGGTAATGACATACACTGCTATACATCAATTTGCGCTAAATACATAGTGGGTTACAAGTTATCTGAAACTGTGTTGAAATGAGGGATTAATCCCATCAGACAATATTGATCAAACTATGAACAGAAGGAATTATTTACACCACAAGGGGACTCTTATTGAAGGCACTCAATCTTAAATTAAAATTAATTGCATTGCAAATTGAAACCAGTGAGGCATCTTAGGAGCTATCACTGGTGCCCTGAGCCTGTTATCAAATAAGCACTCGATAATAATACTGCGTTATTATTTTAGTATCAATTTAGGTGAGCCTATAGCAAGGTTCTGAAGATCTATTGGTTTAAGAGTGTCATTTGTCTAGACCTCCAGTGACCAGCCTCTTCATAGACTCTCCAAATGGACCCTTCAGGCACCCCTTAACAAGCCACACTTCTGGCACGTGCCGTGCACATAATCTACACTTACATGCTAATCACCTCAGAGTTTGTTGATAATTTAGGCTCTCATGGTGACTGTGAACAGGCCCTCTTTAATAGAGTTGTTGGGTTGAAGAGGACCAGACACTTGTTTCTGATGTTGGAGGAGATTGGCCTCTCTAAACATGCCCTCCACAGCTAAACCCAGACAATTATAAGTGCTCACAACCAATCTCCAGTTAGTTAATAACACTTGATTATTACAGTTATGAAACACTTGTTACTGTGATGTTCAGTACCCGTGTAGATGCTTAGTTGGTGATCTCAGAAGTTTGGGCATTTCTCGGTTAGACCTGGGTGCCATCCCAATAAGAATCATAACATTGATCTTATCTTATCTTCTCCCATTTCCATTAAAAAAGCTAGAATTGGTCCCAAGTTTTTAAATTGAAATGAGTGAAACTGAATAAAACATCTATCTTAACATGTTTAGTGAAATAAGCCCCTGGGGCCCGTCCCACAAAGAATCCTAAAATTAATATTATCTTTATCTTATTTTCATTAGAAAAGTTTAGCTTTATGTGGAGATATTGTAATATTGATCTGTGAAAACCTCGTCAGGTCGGACTTTTCACCTTATGACAATGGAAGGTATTTTAACATGCTTAAAGGTACATGTTACCATGTACATGCAGTGATATGTGCATATGTCTCAATTAAAAACAATTTCATCATGGAAATATTTAAGTTGAGCTAGTAGAGGTCTACAGTGTGGAGTGTCAGAGGTTTATGGTGACCTCTCGGTGTGTGGCTGCATCCAGCATTGCAAAGATGCAGTCAGCGATCGACCCAGCAGTACCCAGCAAGCATGGGACGTTGGCCCAGCGTCTCATGTTTTCTGGCAGCTGCCTCAGCATCGCACATCATTGTCATAAATCTTCCACCAGCCAATCCTATTTGACTGGTATCAAAATCTGATCATTCCATTTGTCCCCTATAGTTAAAGCGTAAATTATTGGCACAACATACCAGCGCGACGACGTACGCGAGCGCGATAGGCAACACGATCTTTTTCAAATCTGTTACATTTTCGTCACGCGTCGCGCCGGTCATCGCGCCGGTCGTCGCGCCTGTTGTCGCGCCTCACATGTCGCGTTGGACGTCGCGTTGGTGTGTGGACTGTCACGCGATTGTCGCGTCTGTCGTTGCGTCCCACGTCGCGTGCCTAATCGCACTCGCGATCGCGTTGGTGTGTTTTGATTTTATAAGAAAGTGCAACTGCTTTACCCCGCCTACAGGTCGATAAAGATTTGTACTTTAGGAATCCATATTCTGCCACACGAGAATGAAATTTGTGCTTTATTTTCACCCGAGGCCCGTTTATCACAGATAATGTTTGCTTATAGCTCATCTTCATGCACGTCCGATGTTCAGGTAACCTTGTAGAATTATGATGCCCCGCTTAGCTAATTACTCGGTATGGGAGGGCAATTATCCATCTCGTAATATTGGAATCCCCATTAACCTTTAGCAATTACATTATGAATGGATTTTCATAAAATTTCGAAACCATCAATTTGTAGTCCCTCTCTCCCATATAAAATACAATATATAGCCAACTTTTTCAGTCCAGGTGCATTCGTGATAGGTCTCTATTGGTAAAATGGCGTACGAAGAGTCTTGCTGTTGGACAAATTTTATTGTTGTATATATTTCCGTGACATGTGAGCAAAATAAAATGACCTAATTGATGATTAACGTCTCGTGTTAGCCGAAGATTATTCAAAATCGTTGGTTTAGAAAAAAATGATATCAATGAAAACAACTACAATCAGTGATGTATTTTTATTTTATTTCAGATAATAATATAATAAGAATTTTCATCTAACGTTAGTTTGGAAATTTGTGGAGAACGTACTAGCGATATTTGATTATTAGAGTGTTATCAGTAAATCCGGTTGGCTGATTATGACGCAGCTATGTGTGATAACGAGGTCACGATCTCACCTTACATCATTGTTATCAAGGTGCTTGACTTAACTAGAGCGGTGCCAGTAATAAAAAACATACCGATAAGCAACCTGAAAATTTAACAAAGATTCTGTTATTATGTGACAGGTAATTTGATATTTCGTCACCTCTGAATTGAAAGGGTGTACATCCCTCTTTGTAAATGCTATTAACCCTTTCAGTGCTAATCGCCATAATATTTTTAATCGATTTTATTAGGAGGTGAAATCACCGTTATTGAGAATAATGTGTGTTTAAACAAATATTTGATCACATAAAATTAATTTTTACCCACTTGAAGTTGTAGGTGGCGGTAGTGTGGGGAAATTTAAACAAGATAACTTAGCCGGTGAAGAGTTAATATTATACTGTTTTTGTGAAAAGTATGGGCGTATTGATCACAATAAATAATTATTTACTAATTAGATTACCATAAATGATCATTTTTTTATACTTGTCATTTTGTATCAAGAAAATAAATAATGCACTTTCAAAAACATAATAAACGTGTTGGCTTAAAACTATTTATTGCCACCTTAATCTTACTATCCACATATCGTTACAGGAAAGCTCTTTTTCTGATAATTTTCTACATATTGAACACCTAAAATTCAAGTTGAAGTGCCATTATTCCCAATCTTGTTACATAGATACTGGCCCCTTAGAAATTATCGTATCACATCACATAATATGTATGATATGTTATCTCGTATTCTACCTATGTCCCATCTCATTATGGAAAACAACATTAATTTATTTCATAATTATTATCATAGTACAGTAATACTCTAATAATTATAATAGGCCATGTGGTACTAATATGTCTACTCTATCCATGAATCAGTGCCTGTAATCTCCGGGATACAGTATCTGCGTCCTAATGACAAGAAATATGACATTGTGACATTGAAAATATGGGTGGTATAGTCGACAGGCAACAGCTCATTCTTTTAGGCTGATATTACAAACACTTAATTTTACATTTCTTCTTTCAAAAATATATGTTTTTATTTTGTTCACACGGAAAGATATATTTTGACACTTGAATGTATGTGAGGTGCAATGGGTAATACTAAAAATATGGCACAGACAACCCTGTCAGATTCAACGAGCTGGGCTCGCTGAATCTCACGGGGCTGTATGTGCCATATTTTAAGCATCACATCACATAACTATACAACATTAATACATGTTAATACCAGTGGACCAGTAACTAGATTAACACCGCTTGGTACACCATAGCAGAGCATGATGTGTCAATAATAATTTTACCTCTTCTGCACTTTTACCACATCAATCTTCATAGTGAACCTTTGATCTGTCACCAGTACGTTCAAAATAAAGCCAGTCTATGATTTCCAGTGACGAATCAAATAGTAAGTTCACACTCTCTGGTTTTCAATTTCATTGTCAACTCGATGACCATTTTTACGTCACATATAGGCCCTATATATTATTAGTTATTTATCTAAGTTTTGGACATTACATCTTACAACACACAATCAGAAACAATAATAAACAGCTTGAAAAAATACTTTGCAGGTGGTGAAATATCAGATTTGAAACTGATTTACAAAACATGAAACAGGCAATATGCAAAGGCAGGACACGGCATTGTTTGATTGACTACATGCGGTGTGTGTACCCAGTCACCTAACGTTGGCCTAATGCTGGTCAGCCGTCTACGACGGTGGCCCAGCATCATGCCAACATTGGGTTGATGTATCGTGTTTGCTGGGCATGTGCGGCGTACATGCTACAGCAAACACGAGGCGTTAAACCATTGTTGATTTAATGTTGGCCCGCCGTCTTCGACGTCGGCTCAACATTAAAGCAACACTGGGTCACGCCTCGTGTTTGCTGGCAATCGATCCCGCGTCTGTGATGACGTCTAAAGTGGCGCCACCAGTTCTATGAAATCAAAACACTGTATATGTCTGTGTGACATCCTAGCTATTCTGTGATAATATTAACATCAACATAATCAGTGGAAATATATATGCAATTGTATGACTCGGTAGTCCAACTTGAAAAGTGTAATTCAATCCAAGGGGATGATAGTTGGCGCTGGAATGGACATATAAATAAGATACCTTTGTTTGGCTTCACACATCATTACTGCAGGTGTTCAGCCTGGATTGGACTTTGTCACTGGTTTTGTCAGCAGACGTGAACAGCGTTCAGTCCTGTCCTGTTCAGAGGGGACTTTAACTGCCACATATCACTTAACCCCTCCCTCACACACGGTCACATCATGTCCCCAAAGGACGGTTACAGTGAATAATTACGTCTGTTTTAATATATTTGAAGAATATAATTGAGTAATAAAAATGCTATATAATTAAAAGTGTTGTACATTAACGTATTAGACAATTATAAGCAGATGATTGCTAGTTGTCAAAACGCCACTTTATTTTTAACAAGGGCCACAAATGCAGTTTGCCATCCCACATAAGTTACTCACTTTTAAAGCTGATGAATAAAAAAAATCATGTTATGTAAAGTTATGTCATCATCAATGTAGAATACAAAAAATTCGCTGAACATTTCGTCATTTTATTATATTATTAGGTGAAATACATTCTGAGTAGGTTGTTGTACTGAAAGAAATAATATTTCTATATTTTGAAAAATAAATATTCTTATATTATTTCGATAATCGTATATCTTTCTTCTCTGATTAACCATATAATCTATGCCAATATATAATAGAATAATATATATATTTTTAAATATTTTAGTCCGGATAATGTCACGTGCTCCACGTTTAGCAGGCCTCAATCAAAGACCCCACACTGTCCCGACACTGGCTAAATGTTGGACCGACGTAGTAAACAAGGACCTACCGTTGGGGCCATGCTGGGTAGATACAGTCTGCTTGTCGTCACATCAGAATCTCAAGCACGTGTTTTATGCCACCTTAATGTGACCAGCATTTTATGGCCGCCATAACCGTGTCCACAGGTGAAAGCGGGGCACGTGTGTCAGCCTCTCTTTTAAAACTTCATACGCATTTCCGATTGGTCTTAAAACGTCGCTCGTTGCAATCAACTTTTCATTCAGAGCTTGCTGGGTTTTTTTTGGTTTTGCATTGTTGTTTGATTGAATATCTATATAATATTAGTATGAATTATAATCCTAATAAAACTAACCTGGTAATAACTGTAATAAACCCATAATTTCTTCACACCTGCTTCATCACTTTAAACTAGAACCTGCATTTATATATTATAACAAGGCATATATTATGCAGATAGGCATGATAAGGATACTTTCAAAGAATATGACAACAATCTTCTATCGCAAAATTATCAGTATATTTATTGAATATTGCTATTTAATTCAATGTTTCCATATTGCAGCCAATCTAAATTGTATGCCATTATTATGCCAGTGTATGTCAGTGTTAAAATGTCAGTTCACTTGTCAGCAGCAGACTTGATTGTAGTAATTTTCATGTTTGTCATGTAACATATCTCCTTCATTGTTTTTATAATCAAAACATTGACGCACAAACCATTGGCGAGTGATCAATCTGTATATCTATGTGACTTTCTATACTCTTCATAGAACTTGTGTATCTGACCAAATCTTCAAAATGCCAAATATGATACCGTAGTTTCTCTGTGTCAGCTCCATAGCTATTGGAATAATCTCCCATCAGAAATTAGAACATCTGACACCCTTGCAATATTTTAAAATAGAGTGAAGAAATATAATTGCCTCATGCTTTCCAGCTTCATTAATGAAGACATATATGACTGCATACAGTAATCGACATGATATTGAATATGGAATGGCTTTGAGGCGCATATCCAATCCCATCCTATCCCATGGTGAGATGAATCAAATAATACGGGATCCGCTACCTCTAGGTCACGCAGGCCCCCCACGATACTGAATCTTGACTAATGGGCGTGAAGGACAATTTATGTTTTTTTCATTAAATTCTTACACAAATGACATTACATTTCATAGATTACAATGCTTACTCTGTGTGAAATTTGATTGGGATTTACTTTCTATGATCCAGTAACGGTATTTAAAATTCTGATCATTTGTAATCCAAAATCGGTATTTGCAATTTGGACAATTCTTGATGCAAAAACAGTATTTACAATTTTGACAATGTACACATAGGCTAAACACTTGGGATTGAGTTTTGGAGGTCAAATGTGAAAACATTTTATCAAAACCAGTAGATGAAACAATAATTATTCAGGTGGAAAATAATCATAGTTTTTTTTGTGTTCATGCAGATTCGATAAAAAATGTTGAACATTCAGAAACATGTATTACCTGCCAATATCATGACATTGTGCTCAAAATTGATCAGTGTTTATGGCAGCATAGGCCTACCTCACGTATGACGTGAACATGACCGGCACATATATACACAAACGTATGACGTGAACATGACCGCAGAAATTATTGGGACATGGGTCACATCAAAAATGCATAATACAATTCCATTATGCATTTCTGGTCACATGGATTTCAGTTCTGGCTGTAACATGTAGGACAGCAGACCTATGGGCTACTGATTCAACTCCATAGCCTATCTGCGTATTGCGAGTTTCCACCAATTCACCTGTTCATTATCCCACAACCCAGTTTAGCCTACGAAACATAATTAATGGCATATTTTGAATACAATTCATCGAGCTTTCGGGTGTTTCATAGAATGTTCACATTTTTATTCACCTTGAGATGGGAATTGCGATAGCAATTCACATCTCAAAGTGAATGAAAATGAATATGAATAGTTGGTACTTGTGGGGCTTAAGACTCCTTAAAACAGCAGGCATTTTTTTATTTCACCAGACATATGGCAGGTTTAAGCATGTATGGCACAATTATAGTATCACTGATTGACTTTCTTGCCAATAATATCATCTTCGAGGTAAAAACAACCCACAAATATCTTGTCTTTAGCATAATAATATAACATTTGAATAAACGTTAACAATACCATATATTTATACATTCTAGACAAATATACCGAATTTTGAGATCTAAAAAAACATTTACGTTTGTCCTTGAAGTCTGTGATATTCTGGGAGTTACTCCTCTAGAGAATAAGTAGCATACTTCCTTACATTAAATACAAAGCAAGACCTGCTTATATTAAAACTACGAGATAGAAAGTCAGCACAATATGTATTACCTCACAATATACATGTAAATGAACGGACACAGGATGAATGACTGACTGACTGACTGACTGACTGACTGACTGACTGACTGACTGACTGACTGACTGACTGAATGAATGAATGAATGAATGAATGAATGAATAAATGAATGAATGAATGAATGAATGAATTAATAAATGAATGAATAAATGAATGAATAAATGAATGAATGAATGAATGAATAAATGAATAAATGAATGAATGAATGAATGAATAAATAAATGAATGAATGAATGAATGAATGAATGAATGAATGATTGAATGAATGAATGAATTAATAAATGAATGAATAAATGAATGAATAAATGAATGAATGAATGAATGAATGAATGAATGAATGAATAAATGAATGAATGAATGAATGAATGAATGAATGAATGAATGAATGAATGAATGAATGAATGAATGAATGAATGAATGAATGAATACATATATTGAATGAATGATAGCGTGAATAACTGAATAAAATGAACGAATGAATAAATAAATGAATGAATGAATGAATGAATGAATGAATAAATAAATGAATGAATAAATGAATGAATGAATGAATGAATGAATGAATGAATAAATGGATGAATGAATGAATGAATGAATGAATGAATGAATGAATGAATGAATGAATGAATGAATGAATGAATGAATGAGTATATGAATGAATGCATATATTAGTGGATGAATAAATGAATGAATGAATGAATGAATGAATGAATGAATGAATGAATGAATGAATGAATGAATGAATGATTGAATGAATAAATGAATGAATGAATGAATGAATGAATGAATGAATGAATGAATGAATGAATACATATATTGAATGAATGAATGAATGAATGAATGAATGAATGAATGGATGAATGGATGAATGAATGAATGAATGAATGAATGAATGAATGAATGAATGAATGAATGAATGAATGAATGAATGAATGAATGCATATATTAGTGGATGAATGAATGCCTGAATAAATGAATACTATGAATGTATTGAATGCATAACTGAATGAATACATAAATAGAATGAATGAATGAATGAATGAATGGATAAATGTTATTCTGCAGATTGTGTGACATGAAAAATGATTCGGGCTTTAGGCCACTTTTGTGCGCACACGGGCTAAATTGGGCTAGGAGAACCTTCTTGATGAGATGACCTGGATGAGATGAGTGAGATAACACTGCCCTCCAGACACAGGATGTAGATTTTGTAGGCCTAAGTCATACACACCGCCATTCACGTGATAGCCCAAATAGTGGGGTAGGTAAGACTGAAATGTGTCCCCCTTCCGGATACAAGTACCAAATTTGGTAGAGAGTATTTTTATGACTTATCTGATAGTCCCCCGAAAAAATTCGGACCGGAACACACAATTTTGGCCAATTCCAATATTATATGGACGCCATTGAAATTATATTTTTCTGTTAATATTCACATTTTTATCAATAAAATCTGTTCTACAAATCATTTTAATGTACAATTACTTGGTAAAAATATTATGTAGGCGGAATAATGTAATTAAAAACGGATATAACACTATAAAATTGGATGTCAGAGCGATTATAGTTGACAAATAACGTGAAATTAGTGTAATTACATTGAACTTGTTATGATGTGATTATTCATATTGCTACTTGAAAATAATGACAAAATAGAATGTTATTTTCCTGCCTTATGTAATACATGACTCCATGGAAACATTTCTTACCTTTTCCATGCTGTCTAATTGACTAAAACTGATGTCATATGGATCATAATGTCCCACGTTCCCCACACCGTTCTCTTGTCACTTTTAAAAAAGCAGAAAACCGTATCACATACAAATTGTCATTGCACTCTCAGAACCAAGCTTCTCAGCAATATTGTGCAGTGGAGATATTATGTAATTTGCTGTTGTTCTAAATTCACCAAACGGTAGACCAAGTCCATTTTTTTGTGGGATAACGCCACATCAATCTCCAACACAGAATTAAAATCTGCAATTCGAATCGATGCCTTTTTGTGACTAACTGAGCTGGTATGCTTGACGTGTAGAAATATTTATGGTTGGCAAAGCGACACAAACACCAGTCTGCGTACAAATGGTCGAAACAATGGGGAATGATATAATTATAACATTACATCATTTATCATGATAGGTTGTTAATATAATGATTATATCCAAAACACTAACTGTTTATTTCAGCACTGAACATATACAACTAAAACAATATAATTCAAATCATATAAATGAGTGTTCATAAATAACTGTTTATGACCGTAAATGATTATTTCAGCACCAGGCAAATAAAACTGAAGCAATATAATTAAAGGAACTGGCCCAGGCTAAAATCATAAATAAATCACCGATTTTTTTTATGATTTTAGCCTGGGCCAGTCCCTTTAATGAATTACATCATATTACTTAACCCCCAAGCTACTTCGAACATTTGCTTTGAACATAATATGTTCCCTGGGATACCGCCATGTCAGGGCCAAATTGGCAACAATTTGGCTCTATATGTGTTTCAGTTTCCTCTTGATGACTTTAGGGCTGATGTAAATTACTTCGTTCACTATGGTCTTTCTAAAGACTATACACTGTATCTGATAGTGACCAGCAGAAGCTTTCCTGAGGGAACCTCCCCTTTTGAAGATACATCCTTATTATAACTGATCAGCTAAAAATACGAACAGCTCCTCCTTGTTCTAATTGGAACATGTGTATTAGATTGCACTGCATATTTTGTACTATTGTAATCTGTCGCTTTTCTAGTATGCTATGACTGTCGTGTTTACATGTAGTGACTGTCACATTTATCTGATAATCTCCAACATGTATTAAGTTTGACTTTATTTGATGAACACATACACGTGCGGTACTTGTCAGACAAAGTGGGAAGTCAGAGTTGACTCTCTACTGTCTTTAATATGAGACACTTATTCAACTAGGGCTATAGTTTCAGCATACTTATAATGATTATCTCACTGAGTTTCTTTTACACTTCGGTCAGATATCGTCATACATTCAGACGCTAGTTCTTCATTCTAAAGTGTAGTGAGACAAGGATGATGGCAAACTGCACCGAATGCAAGCATATCAGAAGTTGCCAGTTTCGTGACGAGTGTCGCATAGTTTGAACACATGTTTTTACATGGTCTGATAAATTTTTAGTGTGACCCTTCGAAAGTTTCGATCTGCCACATCTACCTCATCAGGATATGTTTGAGAAGATAAGGAAGCATCGGAGAAAAAAGTGAATAGATTTATGAGTGTCTGTCAATGAGGTGTATGGGCAATGTACTCTCCTTTAGATTTGGAAGCTGTATTTTAGCTAGCATTTTCTTTGGATTTGTGAAGTTTATCTCTGCTCAGTGTTTTTTTCTATACGAGTGATGTTGAAGCGCATTATTCTTTTTATATTATTTCAGCTATTGTATCTGCATCATCGACCAAATGCATGTCAAACTGTTTAATACCTTTAGACATATATAATGCTTGTCCGAATTATGATAACAAATTTGCCAACGAATATATTGTCTTTGGATCAAATCTCTTGTGATATTTCGGGGTATAACCTTTTTTATTATCCCACCACGTTAAATGGTATAACCTCCTGTTTTAATCTGCACTAAAACGTTCTGTCCCCATCAGTCCTTATACAGCCCGACCATGCACACAATAGGACTAGGCCTATTGATCATACATTACTTCATTTTGCAATTCCGAAGACAAAATTATGCTGGTAGCCTCCAAATTATGTAAAAATACTATGTAACCCCTAGAGGCCTGGTGTACAGATCCAAAGCTAAAATAACAGCCAAAACATATAGTGATGATCAGATTTTCGTGTTCAAAATGTAACACTGACCTTGACATTGACCTTGACATTTGAAAAATGATATTTTATGTTTAGTCTGCTATGTGTATGAGATAAAAGCTTCGATAAATTTTACAAATACTCACTAATTCTCTATATTAAGAAAAAAGGAGGGGAGCATTGATTTTTATGGCGGCCATATTGGAAAAGCTCAAAAAATAGTATTACGGTTGAAAACAAATTGGGGGAGGTATGCCATGGTATTTAGTATATCCTGAACTATCCATGTGCAAAATGTAACACTTGCATCCATTTCGGGAATACATTGGTCATTTTTGAAAGCTTACCAACCCCAGTAAAACAACAGCGAACTAGCTAAAAAGACTGAAATATGGAACGGCAGAATGTTCGTAGAGTTTATAAATTAAACACTTCATTGACTGGAAACCAAGGCGTGATCTGGTTGTCTGTGCGGTGATAGACTTTCTGGAGTACATCGACCTTGACTTCCACAGTCAATTACACAGATACGCTGACAATGGTTTTTGTACACAGTCTGGGACAGCCGATCCAGAGAGTGTCTCCTCGCGGCCTTCATAGAATCACCGTGATCCCTGCACATCCACGAGACGTTGATATCAGGTTGGTTTAATGCTGCGCCACCGTCCCAGCATTAAACCAGCTTGGAATCGGTACCCCTTGTTTGCTCGGATCTTGTGCGTTCATGGCATCATGTCTTGTGAGGCGGAAAGCCCACCAGCCACGGCACTTGACTGGAGCTTTCTGCTATTGTTAAGGCACCCCTTTAAGTACGACCGACACAGATTATCCCTCGTATTGTTCACACCTCACTTAACTACTTCAGGTTCGTGAATTGTTGTACACGTAGCTAGACAATGCAACCGTTCAGACTGCTCACAAAAACAGTGTTCTTTTTAAGTCGGGCATTCTTGAAGAGTTGTGTGGCATACCGGGCGACCTCAATGAAGACAGACGGCTTCTACTCGTCCGTGGAGAGTTAAATATCAACACGAAAACACACAGAGCATGAATGGTAAATATGCTATCATTGCTCTGGATCTTTGAACAGGGGGACTCTTCGGTACACTTGACGACAAACCTGCACCATGATGAGCACGGCACACTTTACAATAAGCCAGCATATGATATGAAACACCCCCGGGTAAGACACTCATGTGAAGCTTTGCCGGTGCAAAGTCAAACAGCAGTAACTGCTTACTTTTCAAGTAAGCAGTTGCTGCTGTTTGTCTTTGCGTGACAGAGCTTTTCGGGTGTGAACAGCTCCACTTCAGACTGGTGTGTTTATAGTAGAGCTCTATTGTGCTGACAATTAGCAGGACTCAGATTATGGTGGTAATCTTGTGAATAGTATACTTATGTGCTTGAAGAGTGACGGTATCCACTCGAGTTGACCCATTGAGATTACATTTTCATAATTTTTGAATTTTGTGGCGCCAGGCTCGATTACTTTTCATCCAACTCCGTGGTCGTCCAAACTTTAAATGTAAAAAACAGTATTTTATTTCAGAGCTACATGCACGATTGATCAACACTGATATCACTACGCTAGCGTTTTCTTGAGTTGATGATAGAACTATGAACGATATGACTTCGACACGAAATGTTATTATGTTACATCATAATTAATTTGAAACGCTAGCGTTCCACTGCTTCTCTAACTTACTAGCACCGCTACTGACTCCTACACATAAACAGAGAGAAGTGGAGCAACATTTGCTGATTCGATCAATGGCTAACTTCTGCACGCTAGCCGGCCCGAGGTTTCCTGATAAAAATGAATCTTGATCTGTTTTTTCTTCTGTAGTAATCTATACCATCGTGCTAATTACAAAGACGTGGTCATTATAAGTATTACACATCTGTCCAATTTGGTAATAACGAAGAAGCAGAATGGTATTATCTAGACGGTCATCCAATCCGGGCAGTCACAAACATGTTGCCCTTACACATCTCATTGGTTGACATCTTGACTTTTATGATAGAATGCACGAACGCTACTAAAAATTATGCCGAACTTAATAAGATCATTTTTGCTGCCCGCATTAGTAGTTTTGGAGCTACATATAATGTATTTTGTTGTCTTCTAGTTAACAATTTCAAACAGTTCGGTAAGCGTGATAACCATTGAGCGACAAACCAACGAACTCTGTTTAGTTTTGCAGCCGAAATGAGCCAATATTTTTCAAGCTCCAATTTTAGATAACGATAGAAAACTGCAAAAGGGTTCAATTAGTTTTATAGCACGTTTATTTTTGAGCTTTTATTGCACGGGTTTCAATGAGCCTGGTGCGAGTATGGTTATCCGTGTTCTGTTGCAGCGTTGGCTCAATGCAGGGTCCACGTCTCAGTATCGGCTCTGCACTGACCCAGCACAGCACGGAGGGATGTTTCTTCTTTTCTCGGTACTTATCAGCTGGTGATTTTAATGATGAAGCAGCCCGGCCCAGCTTTGATCTCTTCTGAAGTAAGACATCTATGAAGTAACTTGTTTGCGGACGACCCTGGGTAAACACAATAACCAGTGTGTGGTGGGGGATCTCAATTACTAGGGCGGCGGGGGGAGGGTCTGCTACTTATGAAGTGTCGCTAATCTACCGGTTATCATTAGAGCTATCAACCACAGCAAACTCTTCAGAGACGAGACGAGGATACAACTATTAATATAATCGCGCATGTTCCATTATCTGTCCACAAACCTCGTCGGGTCAGCAGAACAAAACAATCAACATGACATATTTCTGCGTGGATATATTGACAAAATGCATAAGCTGTTTCAGCTTATTGCATTGTTTCTAGCTGTTGACATTGCACAACTTGAAACGATTTGATAAATAAACTGTGATGAACCTATTATACCGATGGACAAACACGATGTATTGATTCATTCATGCAAGGAAATTCAGCAGAAATATAAAATGTAATGCTTCAGATTTTCGTCATTTGGGTGATATATTAGACTATATTTATACTCTTAATAGGAAGGCATTGCACACCGCCGTTGATGAAAATATTGGTCAATATTTAAGATATGCCCAAATAAAGGTACTTTTCTATCTCTTGATGAGCCATATTTTCCAATGTGAGTGTAACTATATGTGTATATATCTGTCAAAGAGGGACGGTTAAATTTTTTTTTAAAACAAGGTTTGTTGTTGTTACAATGCTTGTAGCCGGTGGACATTGATCGGTATGTTACATGCAAGTCATGCTGCCCTGCAGACTTTAAACAAATGTTCCACCAAATTGTAGGATCGGTGGATTATGTTTATTGGGATGTAGCTAAAAGGAAAGACACTATGCTCCATATACTCGATTAAAGTCCTAATCCTAACGGCCAGAGATCAAAACATTGTTGTTCATACTCCGCCTCGGAGGTTCCCCATCTGGAAGACACATGTAAAATTGTATGCAGCATGGTTTGTTTCGTGGGAAAGTATCGAAACAAAGTACATAGCACGCTGTGCAGTGCTTTAACTGAGAGCATCCCAGTCCATGAAGGCATTGAAATTCAAACCTCACCTGTTTCCCCCGTCTTTGACTGTCATAATTATCTTGACCTACATATAATTGTAAAAATGCTTAAGGCGCTCACCAGCATACATGAAAATTATTTTGTTTACCCTTTGGGGAAACTGTGAAATATGCATAAACCACATTTCACAAATTGTGATAGAAGAATAACATTTAGTGTAGATATTCTTTGAATAATGTGTTTTCCGAGAAATGTGTTGGCCGCTCAAAATTTTCAAAATGGCGGCAACATCCAAGATGGCCGCCACTCGTGCAAGGTCAAACCATAAATTGACAGAATATAGGCTGATTCGTGATTTTAGTGTCCACCATAATGTTTTCATGCATGCCCGACATGTATTATAATAGTGGTGTGGCCAAAAAACACTTTGAACATTAAATTGTGGGTATAATCCAAAATGGCAGCCATTTGTGCGATAAATTGATATAATTTTCGACAGAATAGAAGCAGATTTATTCGATAGAAGAGAAGTGTCTAGTATCGGAATTTCCATGTATTTCCAGGAGAATTGTGTGGCCAGAAAGTTATTGAACGCCTCCTCATCGCATTTGGGGATTTATTTTCGAATCATAGCGCCTCCTGCTCGATCTTTAATGCCTGTCAGTCGCCTATTAACGCATTTCCATCCCCCTTTAATGCCTTCCTATCGCCATTTAACTTCTCTCCGTCACCCTATGATGCCCTATGACGCATCTTCGCCCTTTAATACCACTGAATGGCCTCCTTAGCGCCTCTCCATCAACCTCTGACTCTGTGTCGTCGCCCTTTAACACCTTCCCATCACCAGGTGATGCATATACGTCGCTCTTAAATAATTATCTGTTTCCCTTCATTTCAATCAAAATGTATAAGTTTAAATCATTTCTATGATCATAATACATTTTTTTCTGAATTTGGTCGCTATTTTGAAAATGGCGGCCACATTGGATTCCACCAATTTCTTAATTTGACTACATGTATTTTGATATGTCTCTATGCAAGATACATTCAAGTTAAAATCGTTTTTATCATAACAATAAAACGTATTGCTTTGTTTCTGAACACGGCTGCCATCTAGCAAATGGCGGCCATCTTGTATTCTACCATGTTGATATTTTGACTACATGTATTTTATGTGTCTCTTTGCAAGATACACTTGATACATTCCAAGTTAAAATCAATTTTATCATAACAATACAATCGATTGATTTTTTTATGAATTGGGCCGCCATCTTGAAAATGGCGGACATCTTGGATTCCGCCATTTTGATGATTTGACTACATGCATTTATATGTGTCTCTATGAAAGATACACTTTATACTTTCAAGTTAAAATTCTTTTTTATCATCACGATAAAATGTATTGATTTTTTTCTGAATTTGGCCGCCATTTTGAAATTGAAGGCCATCTTGGATTTTTTCAACTTGGGTCCATAGCTAATTTCAAAGCCTTAGACAACTTTCTGCAAATTTTGGTGCTTTTATCACTAACTGAGCCTTTCTTCTGATTATCGCCACAAATCTGCTATACAGTAATACATAGCAACAATAAAATATCATCGACCTCATCTGAACAATGAACTACAAAGCCACACACTTATAAGGTCAAGTCATACTGCAAAGTAATATCTTAGTATACTGGCATTAAACTGCGAACTCCTGAAATTATTAATGTATATCTCTAAACTGCTATGCCTTATATATTGGCATTACGATGATATTTGTTGACATTGAAACTCAATGTCTACATTATTATAACATCACATTTTGACATATTATTTATTTCAAGACATTTTTTGTCATAAAATCACATTGTAATGCAATATTTTGGCAATTCCAAGGGATTTGACAAAGTAGAATTTTGTTATGTTTCTTATTATGCTCCACCCTGACAATATTATTATTATATCCCGAGTCTATTGTGCCATATATATATGGAATTTCTTGACAACTTAATGCTACATTATCATACCATTAATATGATTAATATAGCATAACATGTAGCCTGTCAAAGTGAACGTTAACAGTGTGGCAAGTAAAATTGCTAAAAAACTGTCACTAAAATGAGCATGAGTAATGTTGTCCTGAACCTGAACCCTTAGTATTGAATTTTGAAAAATGCCTGCGTTACCTTTTGTAATTATTTTATGTTCAGTTCTCTGTCTGCCACTGGACTATTGTGATGTCATCAGTGGGACTCTTGAGTAACATCAGTAGGGAGTGATACATTTAAATTATTATTTCAAAAGCATTTATCATCTTCTTGTCGATGTAAATAGTCACAATAGGTTACAGCAGTATAACTCTCTCAGGCTGAAGTGCACTAAATGTTTTTTCTTGTCATAAAAGCATTTGTCTCTGGTAGTAGTCATTCACTTGACAGTGATAAATGATAAGAATTACAATATTTTTTTTATGAATAGTAATAATAACTACAGATTTATGATAAAATAATTATTACTTATTCTATAAAATTAATGCAAAATACAATTAGAATAGTGACAAATATAATTATCTAGACCCCTATGATAAATATATCATTCTTAACGTTTAATAACTTAAATGTAAATATAAGGAGGAGTGACAAACTTAAAACAATAAAACAAATAATTAATACAATCAACAATAATGACTAATAATTATATTTGTTAAAAAAACAAATTTTGCACTTGGTAAATAATATTAATAATCTTAATAGCTATATAAATAATAATACAAATAATAAATTAATAATAAACTGGCTATTAATTCAGAATGAAATAATACAAGCACTTACCAAAGAAATATGTAAATAAACACTGCCTAATAACTATATATAATACAAAATTTTATTTTGATTACAGATAATTAATACTACAATATTTTTTGTAAATAATAATACAAATACATTATTATTCAATTAACGTTAATGTATACGTTAATAATACGACGATAAAACAATAAAATTAATAATTTATATGATCAATAATGGTGATACACAATATGTAATAAAAAATATCCCATTTGACTTTGTGACCCGAAACATGTTAAAAATGACCTTCAAAATCAAAATTGCCAGTGGTGTCCACCCGCATAGCTTGTACAATCATATTCGTGACCTTTCTAGAGTGGGTGCTTACTATTACCTCTCCATGCCGTACAACTACGCTTATTATATTATTTATTAATGCTATTATATATTTTATTTAAATAACTGGAACAAATAAAATGCTATATGGCTAATTTATAGTCTCATATGACTATGACACGCACATGTGCAACAGGACGTTGATATTTTACCCCTCCCTCCTAACAGTCAATCAACAACCGATCTACAGATTTAAGGCCTAATTCCGGCTTTGAGCGAGTTTGAATGGAGAATAGTCAGTTGTTACTCTCGACTTAGATGAGTGAAAAATATTTCAAATACGTAGATGATACGAACAGCTTAAATACATGGTTGAATCAATTGTATTTTAGGTCACATTGCAAGGTGGGCTAAACTGGATTGTAACACATGTAGAAGGACGAATAGATAAATGTATGGGATGATCAAATTGACAGAAAAAGAAACAAATACACGCAATTTGTCCTCGTTAACATACAAACATAGTATTATCCATTGAGTCGACGGCATGTCTGTATCGGACCGACTTTGGCTTAAAGTGAAGCCCAAGTCCACCATCTGATTTTGTCCATGGCTGTTTGTTTGCTTCTACAGCTACTGAATTTTAAATTGTATAATCAATACAATCACTTTATTCTAATAATATTTGAATAATAAGCGATAAAATTCACCAACTGTTGATCATGTTAATGAATCAGATAAGCTTAGACTTTTGTACAACACTGACTAAAAATAAGTGATGGCCCAGCCATATCTTTTATTTTCCTTAGTTCCCGTCCACAGCTATACCATGAAGCATGGTGTATATCATGTATATATACATAGCCTCGAATATGAGGTGGTATTTTGTATTATCAAGTATTAACAGTATTTCAAATGCGAAAAGCAGTAATTGCTTACTAGAAAAATAAGCAGTAACATGTTGTTTGCCTTTGCAGGGATATACCTACCTGGTAATAAATTGTCTATAAAAGGATCGAGGTAAGTTCTCCACATCCCAACACACATACAGCAATCTCCCGATACTGGCCAAACTATAAAACTCTGCTACATAGTTTAACCAAGGTTTAACCAATGCTAACTGTAACAGCACCTTTTATTCGTATTGTTGTCGGGAATAAAGCACACACTGGATTGTAAAATGAATTTAAAAACATATTTCAATAAAGGTGATAAAATACAGTTTTCTCCTTCTCATTTTTGCCCATGTTAAAAGTTACACATGTCGAAAATATACACCTGTGATAACTTCGCGGGTTGTTATGGAAACCCCAGCACTAAAGCGTCATCTGGTGTTAGGGATTTGAAGTGGGGACATAAACATGTGAGAGTCGTCATAAAAAGTCCGTGAGTAGTAAATGTATGTGCGTCCTGACACTGGAGGTGACACCTTGATACCTAGAGGCCATCTACCCTTTGTATGCCATGTCCTACAGAAATAAAATCTCTATTGAAAATAATACAGTTAAGCATGAAAATAATATCTTCCCTGTATTTGACATCCATATTTATTTATGGAATACTCTCTCCCCTTAACCCTTTAACCGCCAAATTATTCAATTTGAATTTTCACAACTTCAAGTGAGTGAAAATTATTCAGATGTGACAAAATGGAGGTAAACTCTATTCAAATGTTGCTGGTTTATGTCACATTTTATCTTTAACATATTTAAAAGGTGGTACTTAATGTGCTAATAAAAAATAAAAACCGGAATATATGCGGCACCGGCGGTTAAAAAATTAAGGTTTTTTTCTGTGCAGTACGTAATAGGGGAAGGCTCAAACCCAGTCATAAGCCTTTCTCCATTTTAGCCTACGCATATATGAACTTTTAAATGACAAACAAAAGTTTTATCGTCACCGTAAAATTCAAACTTTTGAATCGGATCACGCCTGAAGATTGACGTCATTACTCGAAATTGCACCTGACATAACACTATTTTCTACACAGATAGATAGCTACATAGATATTTTATTGACATTAATAAGCCTACAATAAGACTATGTCATTGCATGATGAACCATATGTAATCACACGATAGTAACAATAATAACAACAATAGTAGTAGAGAGGTGTAAAGCGTATATAATAATTATTCAAGTAGAAGAATCAGCCGTTGACGTGAACAATTATTGTAGTAATTTACTTTTAATGCGGTATGATGATCAATTCCATACAACTAACACAATACTGATTTTAATTTTGGTATTATGATCTGTATTATATCCCACTCCAGCAACAGAGAACAACCACTATTATTATAGTGGCAAAATTTAAAACCTATATACGTCGATATTGGTAAAATCATACTATTATGTTCAAATATACATACTATGTAAAATATAAAAATCATCAGTAATGTGCAAAAATGCTGCAGACCGAGGAGCTGGACACAACGCCCGCACTGCAATCGATATTTACTTATTACTTTTCAGTAAGCAGTTACTGCCTTTTAGATTTTACATTGGAGTACATCATACAACAACCAACATTCAAAAACTTTTTTTAAATGATTGTACATGAAACAGCTTATGATTAAGCTATGCTTACTTGTCACTCGGGACAAAGCGTTACATCCTCAACACTTTCAGTGCGGGGACCGACTTAACCCTTTGACTTCCAGGCCGGGGTGCATACCAGGATCCAGATATACTGGTGTAGGAGTTGTATTTTTCGTCATTTGAAGCTGGAATTGCTAACGCAATTTCCAGCTTCAAATGACGAAAAATACATAAATGTAGTATATATTTGACGAAAATTTGTGTCATTTTATGGTTACGTTCATTGACGAATGACGACGGAAATTTCCGTCATGTATGGTAGTGAAAAGGTTAAGACGTCAGAATTCTGACGCCTAAACATTTATAAAAGCCGTACACCCATAACATAGGCATTCAAATAAAGCGGAACGAGTTAACTGAGAAATAAATTTATGATGCTTCAAAATTGAAAAAACCATTGGTCGCCATGGTTTATATAAACATAATTCAGCGCTTTTAGAGTTAAGATTCTGTTCCTGGCAACCTGATTGTAAACCGAAAGTGTAATCTGATAGCATCGTTTGCCAATCGCTTATTACGTATGCTTATCAGTATTAGAATGCTTTAAATACTGTCGCTGACATCGAAAAGTTGAAAAGAAGTATAAAAATAAAATCAAACAGTGGGGGGAAATCGGTGAGATCGATATCGATTTCCAGCATATTTTTTTATACAACATTTTTGAAAAAATGGAATGAGTGGACTAAATCTCGTATTATTTATTTACTTCTATCTTGTTTTTTCGCTAATATTATAAAGTATGGTAATAAATGAAAAATAAAGATTTTATTTGTATTGTACCCTAACATGTGATACCAAAATTATGCGCGTATAGTTGAGTTTGCGGCTTTGAGAGCTGTTGCGCTGACAATACGGACTTATGACAATGCTTCGCGAGTCGCGGTATCACCTCGTATAGGCCTATACATATCAGTGCTCAGCTAGGCTACTTTTAAATAAAATATTGAGAAATGACGTAAATTATGAATGACATTAGTCCGCACTATCTCTCTTAAATACTGCATTCGACTCCAATTTAAACAACAACTGCATAACGAGATATTAATGATCAGCTAATTGCGTCCTATTTATAGTAAAGTATGTGATTGTTGATTCGTTAGGGAAGAGATTACTAACTGAACATTATTCGTTGTATTTTATTAATTAGTAATTGGAGTCATTGAATATTTGAAATTTACATAAAATTTACATAAAATTTACATAGGATTTACATAGGATTTACATAGGATTACCTATTATTTTAGATTGGATAATTATATTTGATGTTCTGGGACAGCGTGAAGAAGAACAACACGAAAAGTAGACTTCATCCTGTAGGAAACGATATGCTGACACAGCATTGACTTGATGTTGGTCTATCTACGACGCTGCCTAGATTAAAATCAACACTCGATAAATGTTGTGTGTTTGTTGAGATTTAAATCAGTGTCAAGCCACAAGGAAGATAAGCAGCACCAGAGACATAACTCACATTCTTTCAATTGAACATTTGAGCCATTGCACCAAGGACAAAATGAACATGTATTTTGTGTAATAATTATGTAAAATCAGCAATGTATTAGACCTGAAAACCTGGCAGTACTCTCTATAAACCCTTTAACCGCCAAATTATTCAATTTGAATTTTCACTCACTTGAAGTTGTGTCTCGCTGACGCGATCCACAACTTCAAGTGAGTGAAAATTAGTCAGATTTGACAAAATGGAGATCAACTCTTTTCAAATTTTGCTTGTTGATGTCACATTTTATCTTTAACATGTTTAAAAGGTGGTACTCAATGTGGTAATAAAAAAATAAAAATCCGAATATATTCGGCACCGGCGGTTAAAGGGTACGTCAGTAGAAGCAAAGCTGAAAAATGCTTTCCTATGTTCACTTATCAAGCCTATGTGATAAACGATAACATAATATTCCTCACATTTTCATATATCTCTTTGTAAACGTCGTAGAAGGTAAAAAATATAATCTTGCATTATTGTATCAAGGTTGAAATACTAATATGGTTAAAATATTTAAATGGTTAGATAAACTCTCTGAAAGTGGTAGGTGACAGCATAACTGTTTTTTTCTATTAAATACACATCATGATTAGAAGATACATTTTAATATTAAACAAATTAACAATGTTTTTATTCTGTAATATATGCCTAATGTTCACCCATAAAATCATTGTTGGAATCATGTTTGTTACGTAATTGACCAAAAGTCAGAAATTATAATAATATAGTAGCAATAAACAAGAGTAGTAACAGATTACGTCAGGTAAAAATTCATCAGTCGCGATACATTATTTATTACGGCCAAAAGTTGATTCACAAAGCCTGAACACGAGTGTGTATTGATACACGTATAATGAAGGTCAGTTATCAGTAATTTAAATAAGATACTAGGTCCCTACGCTGGTTTAAATGCTGGGCCAATGTTGAAGACTGTGGCCGAGTATTGAGCCAACATGATGTCCACATCTAGTGATATCAATACAGATTATCTAAATCTAAACCGTTTTTATATTAACTTGTTATTCACTCAGTCAAGTTTGAGGGATTCCTGTGAGCTCCTGAGGATCAATTATTGCGTTCCACTACAATTCAAATATAAGATGGGATAAGCGGATTTTTTCACGTGTCATAATATTGGTCAGTGGGTTGAGTATGATTGATTAATTGATTGATTGATTGCTTTTGCTCGCTTGCTTGATTGATTTGTTGGTTGGCTTATTGATTGGTTGTTTGATTGCTTTATTGCTTGTTTTTGTTCGGTTGGTTGGTTGGTTGGTTGGCTGGCTGGTTGGTTGGTTGGTTGGTTGGTTGGTTGGTTGGTTGGTTGGTTAGTTAGTTGGTTGGTTGGTTGGTTGGTTTGTTAGATAGTAGGCTGGCTAGCTGACTGCCTGGCTTGGTTGGCTGGTTGGTTGTGTGGCTGGTTGGCTGTCAGGCTGGTTGGCTGGCTGGTGGCTTTTTGTTTGCTTTCTTGCTTGCTTGTTCATTCGTTCCTTCGCTCAAATGT
Source organism: Flabesymbios commensalis (assembly GCA_964017125.1). Taxonomy (NCBI): domain Eukaryota; kingdom Metazoa; phylum Annelida; class Polychaeta; order Terebellida; family Flabelligeridae; genus Flabesymbios; species Flabesymbios commensalis. The sequence continues at coordinate 38,122,301 of OZ024906.1, read as the reverse complement.
TTGTCTGGTTTTGTATTCCATTAGTAAAAACATGATAAATATATATTAAAAGGAGACGCTTAGAAAATAAACCTCAAAGGTCGGCAATTATATTGAAAACAGAATGATAACAAAAAAACAGTACACTTATTCAAACTAGAACATGTTTGCTATCGTAAATGTGGTAAATAGAAATACATTTTTGACAAAAAGTAAAGCAGACACTTATACGTCACTACATAAACAGTGATAAAGTATTTTAAATCACTCAAAACCCAGTCTTTAACATAATTAAATTATAATCACAACTTGATTGTGATTGTGAATGACTATGTTGTAAGACATTTATAAAGGTACACTTACATCTCAAGGGGCGGCGGGTGGGTGAAGCTGTTAATACCTGTCCGAGGCGGACCCCTTGGAGGAGAAGAGGTGCCGGCGTCTTATCAGTGTTGTATGGCATTAGTGTCGCTGCCACGCGAGGGCAACCAGCGGTAACTGCTCACTTGTAAAGTGAGCAGTTACAGCTGTTCGCCCTGGCGTATTAGTGTGTGTGTCGACAGGTGAGGGCGGCGCGCGGGCCACCACGGGGGCAAGGCCCGGGGGGTGGGGGCAGGAGGGGAGGGTCAGACATTTCAGGTAAGAGGCACCCAAACACACCACAATCAGTCTCCACCGGCCACCACCCACAGACTCATGTCGTGCTGGACTCATCTTAGACTCAACCACTATTAAAGCTCTCAAGTCACTGAGTCTACACAGAAGGACACGATGTACAAGCTCGTGAGCGATAAGAAAGAGTGACGTCATTCACAGGATTCTCGTCGTGAGCGGTACTTTGGGACGTGTGAGCGAATCCTTACTTATTGTCACGTTTCACCTGGATTACGTTTTCTTGGATAAGCTGCCGCTGTTTTATAGTGTTAGAATCTTAATCCGGTCTATTGTTCTTCAGATACTTGTATAGATCATTGTATATATTGTGTACGTGGTTCAGTGTATATCAGTATCACAGTACAGTAGCAAGATTGGATTATCCTGATACTGACTGATGAAAACTTAAGGCGTCACATACATTGTGATGCGCTCATAATTATGTGACAACCACTTATCTTAATAAGAGAAACATCTAGTCATCCCACTACGTCAACAACAAGAGTAGAAACATTGTCATCAGCGGCAGTAGCAGCAGTAACAGCAGCAACGGTGGTAGCGGAAGAGGAGGCAGCAACAGCAGCAGCAGCAGCATCATCACCATGGAGAATGAAGAGAGTCACAGACCTCTGTCACAAGTTCTGGAGAACTTACACGCAGAACAACTAGAGGTAAGAGCAGAGGCTGTGGGGTGAACATCTTAAATCCATCTCTCCAATGGATAAGTTAAGATTTATCCTTTATCTAATAATATTTCAAGAAAGTTGGGATAAGATCAATGCTAAGGGGACTGGGTCACTAACATTTAATCTATTATTATTATTATTATTATTATCATCATTATTATTATTATTTAAATAAGGATGATGAATATTTCCTTATAAAATAATAATTATAAAAGAATTATTTTCCCGTTATACTTACGCAGTGTTCAATCAGCGCAGGCTATAAATGTCTATCATTTTAATCCACGCAAAATATGAGTTTCCTTAGCAAAAATTACAATGTTACATCGTCAAACTTGCACGTGTCCTTGAAAAGTTTATTCTCACTATTATATAAACAAAATAACAAAGGACATTCCGTCTTGTGCAAAATAATTTTAGTTTATCACCATTTAGCGCAGGTGAAGAATCGTTTCTTCTTATTTTAATAACCTGTAAAATATTTCTATCGACGAGCGGCCCATTTCCTGCAAAAAAGTACTTTCGTCGTAGTTTGCGTATTGCGAAAATATTCTATCCATATTATTACATTATGAATTTACATCTCGCAGTTTGTATTTCAATCAGCTGATCACCACCATCATTGGGCTGCCATTTAAATTACCGAGTAGAATATCATGCATGGGCCGGGGTGGCTTAGATCTCAAATTGCCTATCATTTATAATTTCTACAATTGGAATATCACACTAATGCAAGAGTAGAATAATTACTAAAACATTTCATTTTTTATGAAAAATGATATATATAGCATGCAGTGGGAATATGACTTACAATAGCATTATTCATTCACTAGATAAAAACCACACCACCTCATCACCTATATTGTGTGTATTTGGTCTGACAAGTTTTCAGTATACAATACACGTTTTATAATAATATTATGGATGGCGTGGGTCTATAAATATTGAGTGTGAAAATAAAGGCATAATAATAATACAGCAGGGATCCTAACAGTACACCTTGTGTCATTGAGTGGCAGTCCACTTTGTAAAAGATCTAGACGTATTCCACAGTAAAGTACTCAGATATCTTTAACCTTTTCACTACCATACATGACGGAAATTTCCGTCGTCATTCGTCAATGAACGTAACCATAAAATGACACAAATTTCCGTCAAATATATACTACATTTATGTATTTTTCGTCATTTGAAGCTGGAAATTGCGTTAGCAATTCCAGCTTCAAATGACGAAAAATAGAACTCCTACACCAGTATATCTGGATCCTGGCATGCACTCCGGCCTGGAAGTCAAATGGTTAACAAGGAGCGATCTTAGAAATGATTTCAATGAGGAACGTTTTTAATAAGGGACGTGTTGATGAGGAACACTCTTAATAAAGTTTTTAATATGAAACGTTCTTAGTAAGGTTTTTCAAATAAGAAACATTTTAATAAAATACTTCCTTCAATAGGAATGTTTTTAAATAAAGAACGTTCTTACTAATGATCTTTCGTAATAAGGAGTATTTCGTGCTGAGAGTATAAAACTGTGTCAGCGGATATAGACCGAGGCGGGTCACCCTCGTCACTAAACACGAGAAAATGAGCCAATGTTCGCTCAAAGTTGTCCCACCGTCTACAGCGCTGGCCCGACATTGAGCCAGCAATGGTTCCATGGCTCTCGTCGGCTGGGGATCGTCAGCGCTGTGTACAGTGACAGACGTGTGTATAGTGAACAAACATCCCTATATGTCCAGATTATCATATATATATAGGTATACCACAAGGTACAAATACAACTACCCCCACCCCCCTGAGAATCTCCACTTTTTAACAAACACGGCTCGCGGTGTGTGCTTCATTTGGTCGGTGTTGTCACAAGTCGTTTTTTACCGGCGTCAAGACGCTATGTTTGTGTGTGTTGGACCGGGGGTGGGCAGGTATACCCCACATAATCTCTGTTTGCCATATAAACATAACCTTGCTGGGATTTGTCTGAAATCTTGCGGCCGAAATTTTCGTTAATACTTGAAATTCTAGTACAGAAGTCTAGATCATCGCCTAATCCTAAAACGACTCAAATTAAATGTCAAAAATTATGTATATATAGTTTTGAAAATCAGAATTCACTTATTTATTATAATTAGAATATTCAAGCAGAAAGAACGAATATATGATTATAAAATATGGAGGGCATGACCTGTTTTACGATGCAAAATGAAGAATGCTTGATAATGCGTGGATTATAGATGAAGCCACAAGAAATAAGCGGGATATAACGTCCTGTTGGAGATGAAAGGGGGGTATATCAGCGACTTTACGAATCTAAGCCCCCCAAGGGAACACAGCATACAAAATTTATTAATTTATATCACTTTATCTCTGATAGCGAGCAGATGGTCACTAGTTAAGCCACTAACGGTTATGGCCCGGAGCCTATGTTGATCTTTCGTGATTATAATATCATGGGGTGTTTGGAGACTGCGTTTTCATACCTACATTGCCGTGTGTTTAATCCTTTAACCGCCGGTGCCGCATATATTCGGGTTTTCATTTTTTATTAGCACATTAAGTACCACATTTTAAATATGTTAAAGATAAAATGTGACATGAACCAGCAAGATTTTAAAAGAGTTGACCTCTATTTTTGCAAATCTGAAGAAGTTTCACTCACTTGAAGTTGTGGATCGCGTCAGCGAGACACAACTTCAAGTGGGTGAAAATTCAAGTTGAATAATTTGGCAGTAAAGGGTTAAAAAAGGAGGTATGGGTATATTTTTTCCAAATAAAATAAACGTCGACCATACTGCGGAAAATGCAGTATCTATTTACTTGAACAGAAACCAGTTGTATTTTGGCTTTGCACAACATCATTGGGAACACAATAATATATAGTACAGCACTACCTGAAATCGCAGTACATTAATGCTGCTCTGCAGGGCCAAAAGACTGTAACTGGTGACATTAAAAATACGCTGTTACAGCTTTTTAGATTTGTATATCAGTATGGGTCTTCGCAAAATACTCTACCTGAAATTATATGATGTGAGGTTAGTTTCAACATGTTCAAGTGACTCTCTCTAATGTCATTGAGTATGTTGAGGACTCCTACTAATACTGTAGAACGTGTAACTCGTATTCTGATGTTTACGTATATTTAAATACATAAATAAACTAACCATTTTCACACGAAGAATAATATACAAAAAGTAACATTGAATTTATATAATCATGCTGGATTGTTTTTCAAAGTCGATACCAATCGACGCCAATTATGCAATCCAAATACAAACAGTAGTATTCAACTCGATTTAATTAGTGTATTATGCTGACAAATAGCCTACATTGCAATACAAACAATAATATAATTAGGTTTTATTTGTACCCAGCCCATCAGACTTATCATGCAGTTTGGTTGAGTAAAATAATAACAATAAAAAATAAAAATAATACAGCTTAGAAACGAGGGGTGAATATGTGTCAATATATGTACAATGGTCAAGCTCCAGCGAGCACGACAGGTCTGCTTACTCGGTGATGTCTAGTTTTAAAAATATATGTTGGGAAATCATCATCAGAAATAATGTTTCTCTTTTGAGAAACACAGTAAGTTTATTGTGTGTTTGTTCTGATAAATAACTACTATTATAAAGCGTTAGGAGATGAAACCGTGAAAGTAATTTAAAAGAGGGGTAATATCAAATTTATTTTAGATATCCCCGGGGGTAACTTGAGCATAGCGTAATCTGAAATGGGTTCAGGGTAGGCCCTAAACTTTTCGAATAGTGAGTAATAACTATTGTTTTTCCCCATAAACATGATAAATGGGTTTTCAATGGGAACATAGATTAGTGTAGACGCTTTCGTAATTAATGGAGAGATAAATGAGCTGTGCGTCGTGTGCTTTAATTAAGAGGAATCTTGTCAATTTGTAACTTACCGCCAACAAATTAAAAATTCATACAATCACTATTAATTCATCTTCTCAAGCTTTTTATTACTAAACTTTTTAAGGGACATTTGAAGAAAATAAATTTTAAATAAAGTATCAAAATTGGGGGTACCTAATCATTTGGCACGCACCAAATAATTACTTAAAATTAATTGGTGCGCACCAATTCATTTTGTCCGCACCTAATTATGATTTTAATTATCTGGTGCGCACCAAATGATTGGGTGCACACCAAATAATTAATCGGTGTGCACCTAATCAAATGTCTCCTAAAAAGCTCCGTAGTTTATAGTGGTTGAGAAAATAAACATAAATCAATTACCTCCCTCGCACCGATTCATTCATGGCTATAGTTACACTGCTTTGCAAAGTATACATGCCTACACAGCAACTGTTTTTTTTATTTTATGCGTAATCATTTATTTATTGAAATCAGGTAATTTTTATTTCCAGCTTGGGTCTATCTATATCATATAATTGACCATCTTCGGGTATGACGAAATCAGGTCCATATTTGTATCCGCCCGAGATGTCGTGGAAACAATTATTATTCATATTCTATTATTGAATTTATTATAGTAGCCAATGAGACATTTATTTAAGATGTTAATGTTGGTTTATGGTACGAAGATCAGAGTTGTACATGTGTGTATGTGTGTGTGTGCCTGAACACTTCGTAGAAGCTGAATGACGTAGACCTAAAAATATAAAATACATGTTCTAAATATTCAAATTATAATTACAGTAAATATATTTACAGTACGTACTGTCATATAAGATGTTAAGTACATCATCTCAAACCCTGCCATTCTTATTTACCTTCGAGTAAATCATAAAAATATTGTATTCTCTGGAGCTCAATGCAAAGTCAAAAGATTTAAATTCTTACTTTTCAAGCAAAACCAAAAGTAACTACTTACTTTTCAAGTAGATACGGCCTTTTGACTTTGCAGAGCAGTGTAGTTCAGTGTGTGTGTGGTAATGTAAATGAGGTACACATGTACGGGCTCACAGGCATCGTGTCACGTGGCTCATTTACATACATGAACATGAACAGACATTAATTATGGTGGTAGAGATGCATGTTCCATTGCACCGCGAAGACTAAACTTCTAAAAAACATATACCCTTAGTTAGAGTATGTTAAACTATAACGTGGCTTACAACTTCAAGTTGGTGAAAATTACACACATTTCATTTTCAATAACAGTGATTTGATCGTCTAATCAAACACATTTCCAACGATAGTAGTCGGGATTAGCAGTGAAAGGGTTAATTTGGCAAAAACAACCCATAATAATTATTGTATGATTCACATTTAGCACCGGAGTATCATGATTTTCGTTGATTTTTCTATCAAGTCTTAACCGATTTTCATAAAATTTCCAAATATAAAATCTAGAGTACTACAAAAGCTGGACCATTTGGGTCTAATTTTGAGAATGAAACTAAATGAAGGACGACGGCATTTTAGAGAATATATACCATGTTGATGTAAAATGCATATACATGCACACTAGTTTTTAATAACATTGTAGTTGGCAGAGGACTAGAAAATAGTAGCCTACTTGCAAAGTCGCATGAAAATCGCTTGCAAATTTAACTGAAAAATCATAACCTGACGGTTAAAGTAAGTGAAATGAAAATTTCAAACCAAGCCATAATTTCAGATCGAACATTTGTAAATCTGACAAACCAAACACCTTTTTTACTCACAAGAAAAAACTTGCATTTAACATGTTTAATATGTTAGCAAAACAGATTAAACATATTAACTACTCACTGTACATTTTTTTTGACAAAACGAATATATCCTGAATCCTGAATTGGCACCAGAGCAACGAGCCACTATTTAACTTTTGTGTTAAGTAGGAAGCTGTGCCATTATTAGTAATGAACCTATTTGACTCAAAATCTGTATAAATTTACCAGAATGATTTAGAAATTAATTCCTGTAATATAAATTTCATGCAGACATTTTTTTAATAACTGGCAAAAATAAAACGTTTGAAGAGTAAAACGTTTCTTTAAACGGTAATATTTTATTTAATTAAAATACAAATATTTGCACACACTTTATATTGTGAATCACAGCAGTTAGGCACACTTTCAATAGGGAGAATATTTAAAATATACAATTTGGCTGGTTGAAAGAACAATAAGCGCCTCTGTGTTAAAAACTCATATCCACCACTCATTGGAGTGTCGGACCCTTTAACTCCGAGACGACGAATTATTCTTCTGACTGAAGATAAATAAAGCGTTTTTTGCTGCATTGATAAAAATTCGAATAAAATATTGTGGTTTATTTTTCGGTTTGTATCAGACAAAAGTTATGCCAGTCGGAGAATACGCTGATTATGATGGTGTTCATGGCGTTATTCAGTCATCGTGAAGTGAAATTAAACCGTAATTATCCGCGCCAATGAAACAAGTGCTGGCCCGTTTTTTGACTAAACAACTTTTAAGAAACAGCGCCCACACCATCCAGTTCGAAAATCATCGCCCCATCTTGATAAAAAAGTGCATTCAAATTACAAACAGCATCTTTAAGAATGTAAACATTGTCCTCGGGTGATTTGGGGTTAATAAGTGCTGTTGATAAGTCGGGTACTTCCGAACTGAACCACTTTAATTTTGCTTTTCACCCTTAACATTATCAGCTCCACCACTTAAGACCTACAGTGAGGTGAGGGTGTTTCTTACTATCACCTTACTTTATACTCTCCTTAACCCTTTGGGCGCCAAATCAAATGTTTATCGACCCACAACTTCAAATCAAATGGATAAACTATTTATAATGTATGTGAATTGGGATCAAATATTTCTAATACTTGCTGATTAAACGTACATTCCGTACACTCCGACGATTCGTTATTTGAACGCTCATAAATAGACACAATATTAATAACGACAATGGTCGTGATTGGGAACCAAAGGGTTAATTGAAGTGCTTGAAACTGCTCAATCGAAAGCGGGAATATAGCACGCTGGTATAATCATGAATGACATTTGTAATCTATTAATATATCCGGATATACTAGATCTATAACATTTTGTAAACGCCAGACCAGAAACAGTAATGTTTATAACTATAACAGTAATAATATAAAACAGAGGAGAGTAGACTTTATTTAACAATAGTACGATATAATTTGGCCTGACTATGAATTAATAATTAATTGGATATAATGACGACAGAGAAGCGCGCGAAGTGAAGTGAAACCAAACTTTACTATAGACATATTCTTCAAAACGACAGTATTCTGAAAATATACACTTTTGCTCTACGGCTAGATGTAATGATTATTATAACATGTTAGAGTCATCTATTATATAATATCAGCCTACACCGTAACAGACATGTGCATCAATTATAAAACAAGATGCTAACCTAATTTAACTCTTTTGAAGCCATAACTACATGCATATGTAGCTTAATTTGCTATGCTACAGACGTCTAATAAAAATGAGTTTGGCAATCGTCTTTTATCGTATTTGAGATGATATTTATATCGAACATAAAGAACATCTCGCTGCATCAAAATGCAAATTCGATATAAGATTGTGTTTTATTTTGATTCGTTGTCTTCACTGCTACCATGGATACTTTTTTTTAAATGCAATATTCAAGAGAAAAACTGGAAAAAGTAGATATCATATCAGGCAAATTAATAATCGACCCGTCATGTTAAGTTGAGAATGAATATTCAAAGATAAGAGATGAGCCAGCACACTTGATGTGACCAGAAATGATGTGATCATATTGATGTCAGAAAGCCAGGACCGGCGAAGCTAGTACGAAAATTTAATGTACGTCTTCCTCAGTAAACACAACACATTTGTATAACATTTGTACAATGTTGGACCAACGTCGGAGACGTTGGGCCGACGTTGTACAAATGTTATATAAATATTTTGTGTTTACTGGTTCATATAGAATGCTTGGCATTTTGGAGTAATTTTGTCCAGAAATTCACATCGATATACATCATACTAATAGCTAGCACAGATCTGGACAGTTATGTGTTATACCAATAACTTTTTAGTTATGTTTTTTTTAGTGTGGAATTACGTCCGTCGCCGTCCACCAGATGATTCACTCAAATCATCAATTTATTTTGTGGTGCGCATGCACCACAATGGGTTTCTCAGATCGGCTGTAAAAAAATCACTAAATCTAACAGTTAATTTCTCCAGTGGTATATTTTCAGATTTACACAACGTTATTTAAATTTATTTATTTATTAAATTATATTCATACGGTCTGGATAACCTAAAATTATCACATTAATAAAATATAGAAAGAACTGATTTAATATAGAATATACATGTTTTATTATTATTAATAATGTATTATTCATATTATAACTGTACTGTTAGTTGGTATAAACATATTTATTATATCAGGATTTCTAAGTAGCACATGTGCTAATACAAAGGATCTTCGGATCTGTAAGCTTTGTTCATAGCAAGGTGATGAATTAACCAATAATACATCAACAAATAATGAAAGCAAATAATTTCGGAAAGTTGTTGGTATGAGACTAAACATGCAGTACAATAATAAGAAAATAGCACATGTTGCTCTGTTCGAAATGGTTACAACGCTAACACGTTTTATAATTCCTGATCGAAATTGACTAGGCCTACAATGTGCAGCGTACCTTTACTGTATGTGACAAGCTACCATCAGGTGATAAGAAAGTTGCAGATAATGATGAAAAGTTCGTCTTCTCGGAGCTAAAGGGTCCTATTTGCCACTCCAACGAGTGGCAAATAGGACCCTTTAGCTCCGAGGTCACGACTTGAAAAACACAGACTAAGAGAAACGTGATGGCTGACGTTTTTCTTCGTGTGTCTCTTGAAGTGTTCCACACTGAATTAGTGGAGATATTTGTGTGAGCAGAAAATTTCAGATGCGTATGTGAGCTGTAGCCTGGGAGAGTAGAATGTCTTTTTGTGTACAGATTATGATATCTCCTCTATCTCTCATATCTGATTATATTCTCACACGAATCAAGCCCGCTGTATTTCTCGCGAAATTATTTGACCGTTTGTGTACCAGCTACTACAGGCGTGTATATCGCAGGCGCCGCAGTATAGGCCTACATATAGTCACATAGATAATTTGATAACGATTTTCGAATTCTCGGAGGGGGAAGGAATAAGCTTCGCCTCATCAAATTGTTGAGATGTTATTACGAAAGTTGCAAATAAAAAATAAACAGATATTTTTATAATAATATGCTGTCATAAAACACGCATTGTCCATGAAATTGTACCATTTCCCAGGAAACATGAGATTTTGAATCAATGTTGGCTTAAAATTGGCCCATCGTCCATCGACACTGGTTCAACTGTAAACCAGCAATGGCCTTGTGTTTGCTTGGGATGCGCACGGCTCTTCAGAGACATAAGATATATAGGGAAAGCTATTTTCGACGTCTCTCGTAAAAATATAAGTACAGTCCATTATATTTGCGAAACGGGAAGCAATTCGTATTTTAACGTTCTAATGGTCTATTGTCTCGTGCACACTATTATTTGCTATAATCTTGATGAAAGAACCCAACGTTATTGTTGTATGTGAGCGAAAAAAGCTAATCGTGGAAGTCCTCAATCATTTTATAGGTGGCAGCCATCGGTAGCCATTGCCGCAGTTCAAGAGATCCCACGACATAACTCGATGGATGAGTATTGGTATTCAACTCTAGTTGCCATTTCAGGCCCTCGTACATTAAGTAGGACCATGGACACAGATCTGTAAAGCCAAACGGCAGTGGCTGCTTACTTTACCATTGATTAGTTACTGCCTTTCGGCTTTGCATGTCATAGCAGTGTCTAATGATTTCACAGAACATCAACTCGGCAAACAGCGAATATTTACCACAAAACAAATACCGATTGTCCGGACAAATAGCGGCTGAATTTCACACGAGTGACTAATGGATCATCACACTGGTGGGGAACGCTCGGTAGCCTAGCGAATAGAGACGATGGGCCGGCGCCGGATCACTGCTGGGCCGCCGTCTGTGACGTCGGCCCAGCAGTGATCCGGCTCCGGCCGGATGTGACGTGTCACCCTCACATGACGTCACTGAATGTGTACAGTCGGGAGTATCCACTCGAGCAAGCGCGCACGAATGATAACAAAGACATGATCAGTGCGTGTGCGAAATCACAGCGGCACAGTCTCGGCCGAGATAAAAAAAACGGGGCGAGATAGCCCGTAAGAACATTGTCTTGTTGCGAAGAAGCCAGGAGCGTGGCCGCCATATTGGGCCTTATCTTCACTACGTTCAATCACATTTTACTCGTCATATTTCACTTTCATGGCTATCAGGGTGGTTTTATTTTACTGACATGAAACGACCTTTATCATCTATAAAATACTATTGTCTAAATGTTATATCGCTCCGAAATTACGTATACATGGCTTCTTATCTTTTTTGTTCCTCTTCTGGCTATTTTTTAAATTTTATTAATTTTGAAAAAAAATTATTCTTTACATTTCACTTTTCAGTTGATCAGGGGTGTTTTAGCCTTTATAGACATGAAATGACCCATTTCAGCTATTTTTTTTTTTTTTATGTTTTATATCTTTACAATATTACAGTTGTTTTCGTCTACACAGAGTTTGATGCTACAGAGATTCAATTCGCGGACCAAGTATACTATTCTTCCATGACTAAATCAGCTAATTAATACCCGTCATTCCGTTGGTACAGTAGTTGAATAGTGATAGGATTCCACACTTGAGCAACACTTTTTTGCAGTTAATATAATACGATTGCCAATTAAGAGGTCATATTCTTAAACATGTTAAACAACGTTTGGTCATTGAACTTAAATTACGTTCAATCCAATTAAACATTTTGTTTTACAAGAGAACATTTTTTTCAGCTCACTTTGTGCACGGAGAATGCAATACCTCATTGTACATGACTAACAGTGATTAAAGTGTTAAAAAGCAAAGAGCAGTAGCTGGTTCATTTTAACCAAGCGGTTATTGCCTTTTGTATGTGCTTAGTAGATTAATACTGTGTATTCACATTATTAGAAATGTTGTTTTTACTGTTTAAAACTGCCAATAAAAGTATGAGATATTCTTAATAATTATATTTTCACAGTTATCTAATCGTGATAACTTTACGGTTTTTCTATTATTTCGTTATCCTTTTTTTATCTAATATATAATTGTAATGGATTTGTTTGCTACCCCATACTATTATCTAGCCAAGGGCATCTTGGACTTCCATCGATGGAATTTCCCTTACCATGGTTTCTGCATTAGATGCAGTTTTCATAGTGTATTTATTTTCACAGTGTACTTTAGTACATTTATTTTATTATTTTAAAATAAATCCTCGTCTTATATAAGAGAAAAAAATCACCACTTCAGATACTGGCATGCGGTCGTCACAACGCAGCTCGACACGGGACAATGAAAAAGTGTCGAACCAGTCTTGGTAATAATATAAAATGTTGATCAGTGTTGACTTCAACACGGAACATCGTGAGACATATTTAATCTCTTAACAAATGATTCAGTTGTCGTGTAGCGTAACCCATCTACATATTTTGTCTTAAAGGTGATCTATCACCCATTATATAGTATGAATGAATTTGTGACAAATAAATCAAAGCTGCCACAAGATGGGGCACAAGTGTTTCCTTATATGATAGCCAATCACCTCCATATATGGGGTGATTGGCTATCATGTGACCCTCTGATCACCCCATATAAGGACATAATTATTCATACCATATAAGGGGTGATAGATCACCTTTAAACTATAAATTCGCATTACCTCCAGTACAAAATGTTGTGAATTAAATCACTCGAATGATCCAAATTGTTATTTTTCAACATGATATACATGGAATACCATCGCTAATATTACCATTTCGCGTGGCTATAAATACTTATTTTTATTTTTTTATCATGAGCAGTGTAATGAAATATAACTAACTTGTCGCCACATTAAAGCAAACCGATTGTTTGACAAAATTCAGTTAGACACACGTGACACCACTATGATCTGAATGTTACTCTCAATCTTTAATTGCGTTTGCGATACTAGGTATACGAAAATTGAATACATCTGAAGGTGCCGTGGGATTTGAAAAAAATATATTGCATATGATAAACTTATGTAAAATGATATCGTTTTTTTTGCATTTTACATTATCATCTTATATATTATCTGAACATATTAGGGGACGCTGTTAGGTCATAATAGCATTAAACGTTTTGGCACCAGCGGGTCAACATTAAAGTTACTTAATTCAAAGTGACCATACAAAGAACACTATGGGACTACCATTTGATAAATTGCAATTATTTATAAATTTATTTTTCAGCAAATTATACTTGTAGCTATATATTTATTTCAATAATAATGTGCATGGTGAACATTTTTTTTATTCTATGCGAGCGAGTTAGACCACAACGATAACTTTGCCACAATAGACAGACCTACATGTTTAACATTATTATATTTATATGACGATTAAAGCGATGTAAGAAGAAAACAGTTAAAGAATGCATTCAATTATTGGTAGCCCCCTCGCCACCGATTACACCATTATTATCTAATACTAATACAGACGTCGCGGTGGTGTAGTGCGCGTCCCTCTATGGAGCAGCCCAGCAAACACAAGACCCTGAACCAATGCTGGTTTAATGCTGGGCCAGAGTCTTCGACTCTGGCCCATCATTAAACCAACATTGTTCCAGCGTCTGGTGTTTGCCGGGACGGTTTGTTTGCTGTGCGCCCGGCGCTGCACGCACGCTTCATCCATCTTGTAGGTTGATGGGGACATGTTTTGTCGCTTTGTCGTGTCAACAAGTCCGCCTCGCCGGAGGTAGAGAAGCCACACAGCTGCGAGTGGTACATTCTACATACCGCGGATTAGGGGATTTTAGAGACTTGGCTGAATTACGATGAAACATAATAATATATTGATATCAAATATATTGTAATACAAGGCTCCATTAGAATCTGTTAACGTTTAAAAATCTGGTAAAATCTGTTCAGGTTAAAACATTATTATTTTTGTCAAGTGGAAATCTTGTGACTTTTACGGTAGCTGACAAGAAGGAGAACAATGTTACATGGTTAGCTTAACTGCTGGCAGAAGTTGGCGAAAGATAAAACATGCACATATATCACACCAGTACAGGGTCTGTGACATCGTGAATGTAGTCTTATGATCAAGTCTTGATGATTATTAAACGATTATCAATTTTACGTTACAAAAATTCTAAAGACTTTGTTACAACAATCATTTTGCGTAGCATATCATCAAGTTTACGCTGCATTTCATCAAGACTTTGTTACAAGGATCATCACGACTGCACTCTTACTATCACATACCATGCTGGGAGTGTAAAATATTATAATAGTTATGAGAATAAAGAAAGATACTCAGACCCAAGACGTTGCTGGTTTATCGTTGGGCCATCGTTGCGGACGGTGGGTCAGCATTATACACACGTTTCGTGTCTGCTGGATAAATTGTATGTCTTTTCAACGATATTTAACATTGTAATGATGGGCGGTTATTAGATGCTTCTGAGATTTAACATATAAATGACGGGCGGTGGTTAGCTGATTATGATATTTACCATTGTAATGACAGGCGGTTATTAGCTGCTTCTGATTTTTAACATGAGAATGACAGGCGGTGGTTAGCTGATTCTGATATTTACCATTGTAATGCCAGGCGGTTATTAGCTGCTTCTGAGATTTAGCATGAGAATGACGGGCGGTGGTTAACTGATTCTGATAATCAACATTGTAATGACAGGCGGTTATTAGCTGCTTCTGAGATTTAACATGAGAATGACGGGCGGTGGTTAGCTGATTATGATATTTAACATTGTAATGCCAGGCGGTTATTAGCTGCTTCTGATATTTACCATGAGAATGACAGGCGGTGGTTAGCTGATTATGATATTTACCATTGTAATGACAGGCGGTTATTAGCTGCTTTTGATATTTAACATGAGAATGACGGGCGGTGGTTAGCTGATTATGATATTTAACATTGTAATGACAGGCGGTTATTAGCTGCTTCTGATTTTTAACATGAGAATGACGGGCGGTGGTTAGCTGATTCTGATATTTAACATTATAATGACGGGCGTTTATTTAGCTGCTTCTAAGATTTAACATGAGAATGACGGGCGGTGGTTAGCTGATTCTGATATTTAACATTGTAATGTCAGGCGGTTATTAGCTGCTTCTGATATTTAACATGAGAATGACAGGCGGTGGTTAGTTGATTATGATATTTAACATTGTAATGACAGGCGGTTATTAGCTGCTTCTGATTTCTAACATGAGAATGACGGGCGGTGGTTAGCTGATTATGATATTTAACATTGTAATGACAGGCGGTTATTAGCTGCTTCTGATTTTTAACATGAGAATGACGGGCGGTGGTTAGCTGATTCTGATATTTAACATTATAATGACGGGCGTTTATTTAGCTGCTTCTGATATTTAACATGAGAATGACGGGCGGTGGTTAGCTGATTCTGATATTTAACATTGTAATGACAGGCGGTTATTAGCTGCTTCTGATATTTAACATGAGAATGACGGGCGTTTATTAGCTGATTCTGAGATTTAACATGAGAATGAGGGGCGGTGGATAGCTGATTCTGAGATGTAACATGGGAATGACAGGCGGCGATCAGCTGATTCTGAGATTTAACATGGGAATGACAGGCGGTGATTAGCTGATTCTGAGATGTAGCATGCATGGGAATGACGGGCGGTGATTAGCTGATTCTGAAATAGTAGAATACGGTACTTGGTCAGACCTGTCGATAAATACTATTTTAATACATTAGAAAAGTTCAGGTGCTCTTAAAGCACGTCAGTCGCTTAACTAATTCATAATATCTGACGAACCCCACTCCCCACTGTTGACCATGCTGCGCATGCAGGGGAGCCGACAAGCAGAAAAATCCGTATGGCATGCATGGCATTACAGCAACTTTATAAAAAGCGCGTCCTTTTGGAATTGTATCAACCATTTCACAAGAGAAAATACACCCTTTAAATTCCGAGTATATATATATATGTGGCATATAGACGAGAACGGTTACCCTGCGCGACACATGAACTGATTAGCAGGTTTATGTAAACAATGTGAGAACCTTATTTGGGCATCTGTCAACTAACATGTCAATATCGCGCCCTGTGAGGTCCCGGATGTTGGCGGGAAGGGATGTCTAGATATCAGTGACCCTTTACGTCTCACAGCATCTCTGTGAATCCTACCGTATCCATGCTGCCTCGCGAAGGAGAGAGGCAGTAAGTGCTTTTCAATGAGCATTCACTGGCTTTTGGGCTTGTAAGGCAGTACAGGCTGTGTAAAAGGCCGATGCTGTATACATTTTATACAGATGTTGTGTGTTTACAAGGTGCTGGATCCACTTAAACTGTACATGCTTGTTTTTTTATAATTCAGCGCTCGTATTTAAGGTACCCACATTGCTAGCATCATTTTTTAACATGCAAGCTACAATAATACAAGACAGTGTCACCCATTACCAATAGATGGCAGCTCATATAACGTGCGTTTGGTGCTTAGTAAAGATTATAGAGCACTTTATTTCTACAAGTTAGCAAAATATTAGCATAAAACAGCATAGGTACAGCCCATACGTTCAACCTGACATCCAAGAGAATGATCATGCATCATACCAAGAACTTTATATGTCTAATCAAAGCTATATTACCAATTTGATAAGTTTAATATAAATAAATATCATTAGCTTATATGCTGCAATATATTTAACATTTACATGTGTTAATAGTTTATTAATATAATGATTTAATTGATGTCGATAAAAAGGCTTTGGTTAATAATGCGATACATTATCAGAGCTGTGGACAGACTTGTGGGCCCGGCTGAACATTTCATTTCAGCTGTATTTTTAAACGCATTTCATCATGCTATATTTCTTGCCTACCTGAGCTTTTAAAAATATCATGCCATTAAACTATCACCAGCTTGGCAAACACAGAAGTACCAGATACTAGTAGTAGTTAGGTTAGGCTAAGAAATGTCTATGAAGCAAGTGAGGTGAATTCAAATGAATGATGTGTTCTTTATAAAATCGTAATAAATCTCAGGAGTGAATAGGGTGGGTTGAGAACAGTATATATTTTACCAATACGACGTAGCTAATGTTAAAAAATGCTGGCGCCCAGATACAGAGACGTTTTAAACACTCTATATTATACATAGTCAAAATTGTAAAATACAGCTATGCCTATATTACCATATACAGAATATAATCAATTTTATACTGTCCCATATATGAAAAGCTAATATGAACCTCACATTGTGAGAAATATTTTTTATCGGATTATCATAGGAAAAAATATTTTCAGTGCATAAGTACTTTTAATGTTACCATAAATGAGCATTTGTGTAAATATAATGTAATAAAACCTGTGACGTTCAACACCGAAACGCCCTATTTACACAACAGTGATCAACATATAGAGAGAAATATAAATATTTCATATACAAAACAAAATCAAGTTCAGACTGTTTTAATATGTAGAGTAGCACAAATAAAACATATATTTTTTTCAATGTCGGTAACTCTCATTAAAGTAAGATATCGTTACACATAACTTCACGCTAGCTGGTTAGCATTTATACATCTGAATACGAATGCGTACTATAAGGGAAAAGGCAGTGGTAGCATTTTTGTGTGTGTCTGCAGGGGAGTCTAATCATTGATATTTCAAAACAATAACTGTTAAAGGACTAATAGAGATTGTTCTAATAAGCAATTTCGGATTTTCTCAAAGTTTCCGAATATTTATCTATATTCAATTTCTAGGCTTTACAAGGTATATACTCAGCAAAAACGAAATATTGACAGAATATCTTTCCAGCGTTGGTCAATCCCTTGCGACACTGACTCAATATTAAAATAGTATTGATAAATATAAGAGATAAACAGTTTATAGTCCGATATCGCGTACGAAGACCATTCAGCATATGTTAGACTCTGCTCACGGGACCTGTTCATTCATGTGCCATTTCAACTCCAGTGGAGCATACAGCCCTGAAACCATTTCGGCTCTAGGATCGTACAATTGTCATCTCTGAGCTGCTAGGTACTCATTTACACATGCGTGAAGGACACAACATCGAAACAACTATGTCCCAGCGTTTAGAGGGAAGAGCTATGACATTTCTCTGAAAACCTGCACTACGTGCGGATTGAACTCGCACGACAGACAGTGGATATTGCAAAGCGCTACGCTCTAATCATTACGCCACGTCCCTCTGTTTCCTAGTGGGGCATCGCCTCGTGCTTGATAAAAATAGATGTAGGCATACATTAACAATTGAAACAGGGAACAATTAAAAAAAAACATGATCAAGATATGAATGAATAGGGGCAGGAGGCAGACACAATATTCTAATAAATGCCACGGGTACTGATAGGGTGCAGGGGTGAATAAAATCAGCCTAACCTCGAGACGTCCCACCAATGTTGGCCTAACCTTTACAACGCTAAAAAAAGTTCATTTAAACCATGGAGACCAAAAGTATTTTTCAATTTGAAATCATCATAAATGTCTTATTAGTTCGCTCTTTCTGCTTCATTTGAATTCGGCCATTATAATCGTTTAATTCTTCAGTGCTGAGATCGTCATTAGACGTCAAAATCTGACGTCTACAGACGTCAGATTCTGACGTCTAAAGACTGTTCTCGCTCTAAAAGGGTTATTATTTGGCCTGTGTCAAAGACGATGGCTAAACATTGAAACTTTTAGTCGCACTGTCCAGGAAGACAGCCTGGTGATCCGGAAATTCGCAATTTTGAATTTATTACGAGGTGACAGGCTGGCGCCCCATATCTGCGCTTTTAAATTTATTGACACGACGTCGTCGCTGTCCGTACGCAGCTACGAACATCGTGGTATATGACTACACGCGCGTCACCTAATATACTAAAATAACCCTTTGTGTGCTGAATTCACTAAAATATCTCGAAAATTAAAATTGTGCTATCTAACCATTTGCGTTGTAATTTATAGCACACGATGCAGATTTTTCCTATAGTGGGGGTATATTTTCACGGGGATATTTGTACTCTTCGTGAATATTTTCGAGATATGGGAAACAGAAGGTGTGGGTTTAATACGCTAGTCAGGCATCCGCCAGGTCAAAGTCTACCACGTCTGTCCACACTGTAAACCTAAATCTCACTCCACCCTCTCCTCTCCACCGGCGTGCATTGACCCTACAGGTACCGCATACTGATTTTGCGTTTTAATATTTCTTCAGTTTCCTATGGACGATAATTTTTGACATCACGGATAATTAAAAAAATGTATATAATAATTATATGCATTTACATTTATCATGATTATAGCTGACTGCATCAATTTCAATAAAGACCGCTTTATATTTCAAACACGTTTGAAAACGAACATCCTGGATCTTGCATTTCAAATGGCATACACACACACTATCAATAACTTTTAAAAGCTGAGTGACGTATAATAAAAGATAAAAATACTGACCAGACATACAGATAATAAAGACATATTGAACTGACTACTCGAAGCTCAACAAAATGAACTCATAGACCATACACCGGCTTAGATTAGTTGTTTTGTTTAAGAAACACTCACTAGCAGAATCTACGATCTTCCTATTCTGAATTTCTGTTCGCATGTTTAGATCATGATTTTATGACATAGACTATGTCGTTTTGATGCATGCTGTCTTTCATGGTACTCGATCTCCTCTACGTTGGGTGACATGACACCAACAACATTAGAAGCAGAATGTCACATTTTCTGCACAGTTTTGAAAGGACAACGTAGCACACGTTAGCTTAATGATGCAACAACATCACATACTAATTGTGAATGGTTCAGAAGTAATTTTAAGTGTTTCATGTCCAAAATTTGAGTTTATGGCATGCCAATTATTACCAAAACATACTGGAGCATGATGGTGAGATACTAGGTGTACACATATTAAGTAGTTGTTACACTCAATAAGTTAGTTTGTGACTTCCATAGGCAAATTACTCCTTTAAAATAGAATTTTGATAATACGTTTTTATTTTTCGTTGAAATAAATTT
>OZ024906.1:37971899-38096899 GCA_964017125.1 Flabesymbios commensalis | reverse complement strand
GGCTCGGATTTTTCGATGAACTTCTTTCCCTGGGTAAGCAGATACAAACTATGTTAATAACAATATCGAGCGATGCAGATGATAATTGTCACAATTTAGTATGATTCGTATATGCCCACTTGAATACGAGAGTATCTGCCACCTTATAAAGTGACAGATACAGATACAAACACCCTTGTATTTCGAAGGGGGTGATAGAATGAGTAAACAATCTAAACATCGTCGGGCAAATATTAAGTGGTTCATTCAAGATCCAGTCTATGTCTTATCGTATTTTTTATATAGATAACATTAGCATGAAGATCTAATACAGTTTCATCTGGTTTTTGTGGTTACTTGAGACAATCCTCGTCAGAATTAGTCACCGTCTTTGCCTTGGGTTTCACTTCTCACAAAAACGAAAACTTCCAAAACGAACGCTAGCTAGTCTGTTTCACCAACTCCTGGCAGAATAGTAGTAGCTTTTTTTTAATCTTCTTAGTCGCCATGCAAAATTTTCGTTTTAATTTTTTCATATTTTCATCTTCCCCCAACATCGCTGCAAATTTGGTGGAATTTTGTTTTGTATTTTATTAGACCATTTGTCATGTAATAAAATTCTTGTTTCAAAGTAATGGTGAAATGAGAGTTTTCATTTTGAAATTGTATTACATGTCAAATGGTCTAACTTCAATAATACACCACAAAATTCTAAGTTTTAAAGGTTGTTGGGGGGCGATTAAATAAAGAATTTTTAATTCACCATTAGGGTAAATATTGCCGTTTGTAATGGATTGTTTCTATGCCTTTTGCGACCACCGACCATGTAGAGATTAGCCAGGTCTGTAGCATCTTCCCTAACAAGTTATCTTACCCACGAGCTCGCAGAGCGATACCTTATTGCTGTACCGAGCCTAGCGTTCAACAATTTTAAATAGCGAGATTTCTTGAATGTTGCGCGCGCTGCGACTCAAGACCGGTCAATCAGACAGCGCTTGACAGCTGCCTGAGAGCATGGAGATAGTAGAGAGCAAAGCTTGCTTGTTTCCGTTGATAAGATAGATATAGAAAAGTTCGGAATCTCACGCTCATGTCATTGTGTACCAAACTTCCTGATGGCGGCCACTATATGACTACCGGCCGCCATGAGGGAGTTCGGTACACCTGTCCTCACTGTCCCAAATGTGAGATTTCCAACTTGTCCATATAATACATCTAGCAACGGAAACAGTTAACTGTGCTAAGAGCTGAAGAAGACGTCAATCCTTCGTGACCCTTACACAAATCTAAAACATCCAATGAGGTTTGAATCTCAGACACACCCCCTAAATGCCCACATAGACAGATATAGTACTCTATACGGACAGGCTGCTGCAGTAGCACTCGCGTGAGACTGGCCAAGGGAAGATGTGTCTGTAGCTCTATCAGCTAATCACCTCAGTTATTCACTTGTTACTTTGGAAAGCCAGATAAAATAGTTGAGATTAAAGTAATTCAGGGAATGTTAAATTGTTTGGGCATTACGTATGGGCACAAGCAGAGAGTTCCACAAGGTTGAGCCGGCTATAAAGTAAGATATCGCCCCAGTCTTAGTTTTTATACCGGGTACAAAACGTCTATTTGGATATTTCGGCCGAACAATTAAATCAGCGAGGAATGCAGGTTGGTTGTCTTTAACGGTTCAAAAATCTATAGTGCATAATGAATGCGAAATTTGATAGAATGCCAATGTAAAAGTTTTAGTGTAGGAAAAGAATGACTAAAATGTGGGGCCTTGTTCAGTAAACACAGAACATTTGTATAACATTTAAGTTAGAGGAAAATGTTAAGGCTCCCACACATCGCAAGAACTGTCCTGATTGCATAAGATAACTTTAAGCAATCACTCCCACGACCCAACGTCGCTTCGGATAGGAATCAGTCATCAAGACTGAACATGTTCAGTCTATAGTCGTGACTCGTCTTAGTCATCGTAGACTGTCATTGCCGTGTGGTATGTCCTGTGACGCGATCGTAATGTCTTTATATTGCTTCCGGATCACCAACTAGGGGGCCTACATGGTCACCACTAGGATCGCTGCTATAGCTTACGACATGAAGTCGGTAACAGTCTTTTTGGTGTGACATGCTGCCGTCGTAGAACAAGCTTGTCTGCGATATTCTAAAACCTGCCACAACGGTCGCGTTTTAAGCAATTGCGGGGAATCATTGTGGTGTTTGGGAGCCTTCAGCACTTAAAAACGGGCTTCAGAGGTGAAAGGGTTAAGATGCGATACCTCAATATTTTCAGTCGGTGGCCCACGTGATTTAATTTAATTTTGATATGACCGATTGAAAACAATAGGATATCACATAATACATTTCATAAAATAAGCCGGCGAGGATATTCCAAATATTCTGAAATATTATTAGGGATATATTTCGATTGAGGTTTTGTCGTCATTCTGTCACGCAGGTGACACTGACACCTGTAACGAGAAATATATGACATGTACGCGATTTGTTTGTTCCAAATTGTGACAAAGGTTTTTGCCTTTATTATTTCCGGACTCCTACATGGAGAAGGTAGTTTTCTGGGCAGAGGACGTGTACTGATAGGAGTACGTGTGTCTAAAAGCTAAGGACGCAATAAGTTTTTTTTTGATCTGAATATTATTTAGAATGTCTGATTGAAAAGATTGATAATCAATTTTTAGAAAGGAAATTATTTCCTTGCTCAATTTCTGCCTGCAACTGTTAATTTATGATATGACCGCGAGGTGGTCTGAAATACTCGCGGCTGACAAAACTGAGTTGATAGAATTGGAGTTACGTTTGGTGACTGAAAGATCTAGCTTGTTTAGATGTAAGTTGAGATCTCACAATATATATAAATTGTCATGTAGTGGATTTATGTTATCTAGTAAATCTTAAAATGCATAAAAAATTGAGACCTACCTGGTTGAAGTTTATACAGCATGTACAGAAAAAGAAAACAAAACCATTGAACAAATTACTTATAATATGTACGTTTTAAATGATGGCAGAAGAGGATCAATTACAGTATAATTGAGTCCCTCCCCCCTTTAGTGGGATGTTCTGTGTTCTGTCTGAATAATTATTTCAGCAGTAGGCTACTTGTGTGTGAGTCCTCAGGACTGAGAATTGTCGACACGGCGAAAATTGATTTAATCGTAGTCGTATCACAACGCAACAATTATTCTCTGGACCCTTTCAGTAGCAATTTGGTTCAAACAGGACGACATATCAGCTATTTTATTGCCATTTTATCTCATTATTTGTGTGTTTTCGCAGATGGACGAGTAGACAACTAAGGTTTATTATTTTAATTTACAAGTATGTCACAGTAAGGAGTAAGGCAGTAACTGTTTTCTTATTGACACAGACAAGGAGTCCGAACGAAGCCTTGTACTAGTATTACAAATGTGTATTGCTTCAATTGGATAATCAAATAAGTTCAAACTGAACCGTTTACTTGTGAAATAAGCAGTTTCTGACTTTTTGATTTGCACCACAGTATTGTATTGTCATTTTCACTTATTTTTTTCTGTGTGTTTTTTCTGGCAGATGGAAACTCTGGGGATGCCTTACGTTAAGCAGGGATTCCACATGAAGGATCTCCTCTCCTCCCGTCCAGAACAAAAAGCGGAAGAAGGTCTGATCAGCCAAGGATCTCTGACCGGGGAAGCCCCTGCGGGAATCCCTCATGACGTCACAGCATTGGACAGCTACGGGGGCTACAGCACCGGATATGAAATCCAAGGGAATCCCTATTACTGGTACCGCTATCCCAACGCGGAGTCGTACGCACCACGTAAGTTCCAACAGCAAAGAGTTACTTTGTGTGCCGGGCTTGATAAGCAGCAATAATGCTGTGAAGCTGTTAAAGAATGTATCGGTCATTTAAAGGCGTTTTAAGAAAAAAACTAGTGTGATTAAGGATGATATAAATCTAGTCATTAGATTATTATCATCACATAATATATTCATAACTGTGAATGGCTTGGTTTTGATTTGAATAATAGCCATGACATCAGTCACAGACATGCATGTATGCTGCAGTACAAAAATAAAATGCAGTAATTATTAAAATGAAAAGCAAGCAGTTTGGATGTCCTTTGGATTTACCAAGCAATGTGTGTGTGAGTGTGCATAACAGCCAAACAGGACGATGTATATTGGCGTCTCCAAACGGCTATTCTCTCACACGAAATATATATTGCTGAATTTAATTTTGGTTTAAATTTTGTAACCTCAAAGATGTGGGTGTTTTGGGGCAGGTTCAGCTCTATGTCTTAACCCTTTGACTTCCAGGCCGGGGTGCATACCAGGATCCAGATATACTGGTGTATGAGTTCTATTTTTCGTCATTTGAAGCTGGAATTGCTAACGCAATTTCCAGCTTCAAATGACGAAAAATACATAAATGTAGTATATATTTGACGAAAATTTGTGTCATTTTATGGTTACGTTCATTGACGAATGACGACGGAAATTTCCGTCATGTTTGGTAGTGAAAAGGTTAACCCTCTGAGCTTGAATTTCAGCTACATCCCTTTATTGGCATAGATATGTAAGAACGAGTCGGGGAATTAACCCATATGTTGCTAGACCCGTATATAATACGTTTTCCAGAATGTTTTAAAGACAATCAAATATCACTTAAATCAATTAAATAGTTAGTGTTAAACAAACTGTAAGCAGATAATTCAATTTTGAAGATACATATTTTTCAGGAATAGAGCTATATTTTCGTCATTTGACGAGCAAGAATATACAATTTCTCAAATGAGTTATATCATGGCCAGATAAAAGTCAGCATAAATATTCTAACGGTCAGGGAAAGTGATTATAATAACATGCAAAACAAAAAGGCAGTAACTGCTTACTTTACAAGTAAACAGTCACTACATTCTGATTTTATAAAGCAGCATAGTGAAAATATTTAATTTAAGTAAATAATAATTTATTTTACACTTTAAAGTCAATAATTGTATTTTTCTAAACATTAAGTAAACTGGATTTGTACGTATAAGTAAATACAATTACATAAACGTGCGAATGAACTAACAGCAAATGCCTAAAAGTGTTATGAAATTTGGAATGTGTTCATCTAGTTTGACGGTTTTGTGTTTGTTTTACACTCAACACTCTACCGGATGAAGAATCACCACTTCTGTGAGAGGCGCTATAATTATATACATGTACATACACATACATACACATAAATTATAGGGATTTACACGTTAGGATAAATTAAATATTCACACTGCGTGGCATCTTGCATCGGTGTTATTCCTTAATTGACGACGTTATTCATACCTACTTTTCATATGAATGGTAACAAAGAAATGTTTTTATAGCAAATATATAATAACCACCATTTAAAGTCGAAAAACATATTCCAATATTGTCAAAACATTTAAAATAGTTCTTTCATATTCTCATTCAACAAAATAATGTGGAAATCGACATATTTTTTAAAATGATGTTATTTTATAGTGTTCATGCACAACCTCATTACTGCCAATACTCTATTTTCTGGTTCTTACGTGTTTGTTTTTCTTTGTTTTCATATAGCTCCTCTGATCAACATCGCACCACTTGTGAGTCAAGCCGAGGCTTTGTCCGCTGCCGTGTCAGAGACAAGAACCAAAAACCTACCACTAGGTGACGCTGGACACAGTGCCGTAAATCACGTGACATCAGTTGAGAACCATCCTCCTCATCAGGTAGAGACATCTGGTGAGGGGAACCAGCACTATGTACAAGAAAAGAACACTACACAACATCAGCACTTACAGCAGCGTCTTCTAGCGCAGGCGCAGAGAGAAGCCACACCACCTGCCTTGACCTCACAAGTACAACCAGTGACGTCACACCTACAACCCGCGGCGTCAGAGATACAGACAGCTCACACGTTGACGCCACACATGCCGTCGACGTCATCGCTGAGCTCACAGCTACACCAGTCTCCTTCCCTGACGTCACACATGCAGTCAGTCGGCACGGATGTGACGTCACACATACAGTTAGGACAGTCGGCGTCCTCACATCCTGTCCTACCTACACCTGTCACGTCACACATGTACCCGCTACATTCCTCCTCACCTGACGCATTGGGATCTGACGCCGAGTCCATGGATGAGACGCACACTGAAGGATCGTCAAGTCCAGCTTCCGCTCACGCCGGTGACCCCACCACGCCTGCGCACGGAGAAACTTCCGCTAAGAGGAAGAAGCGTCGAGTTCTGTTCTCCAAGGCGCAGACGTTTGAGCTGGAGAAACGTTTCCGCACGCAGCGCTACCTGTCGGCGCCTGAGCGTGAACACCTGGCGTCCGTGTTGAATTTGACCCCCACTCAGATCAAGATCTGGTTCCAGAATCACCGCTATAAGCTGAAGAAGTCCCGCACAGACCGAGGCTTGGGCGGGGATCTTGTACCTCCGCAACCCTCTCCCCGCAGGGTGGCGGTACCTGTCCTAGTGAGGGACGGTAAGCCGTGTCAGCCCACGCCGAGCACTAAGTCACAGCCAGAGTCAGCAGCAACCTCAGGAGCCACCGCACAACCCGTGACGTCACTACCAGTCACCTCACTACCTGTGGCGCCGCTCTCGGACCTAGTGGGCAGCTCGTACAGTATGGGGTCAGTGACCTCCGTCGCCCCTCAGCTCACTCCTCTCACCTCCTATATCTCCTCACCTCTGACCTCATCTATGACGTCATCATCGTACAGCAGCATGGAGGCCATGGCGGGTGCCATAACACAAGTGACAGCCACGAGCGTCCCCCCTTACGCCCCATTGGCTCAGGGACAAGCTGCGCGTGGTGGGTGGTGGTGACCCGAACTTGACCTTATATGTAACCTAGGATCATAACACAAACTGCCGCAGCCTCCCCGGAACTATTGGTTTTTTGCTGGCTTTCGTTTTGACATATTTTCTACAGTGTGTATCAAAATGAGAAACCTGCGTCCCTTATACCAGCAAACACGGTACATTGAACCAATGTTGATTTGATGGTGGGTCATGCAGGGACGGTGGCCCACCATGAAATCAACATTGGCTAAACATGTGACATTGGGCCATTACAGGTGTGACATTGGGCCATTACAGGCTAAAAGCAACGGGTCACTGGGTGAATCATAAATGTATCTGAGTGTAACCCACCTGATCCCAGAAAACACAAAGCATTTGTATAACATTTGTACAACGTCGGCGCCAACATTGTACAAATGTTATACACATGTTTTGTGTTTGCTGGGATGTCAGGAGGTGATCAAATCAGGATGAGTCAGGATCAGCCACATTCAACTCAACCATGACATTATCAAGAGTTACCTGATCAAGTTAATGTTCATACCAAGGAGTCTCTGGATCCCTTGTTCATACACTGGGACAGCTTTATATAGCGTCACATCGGCCTACGTTATTAGACCTGAGCCCCGTTTTATCATCCTGAAAATAAACGAGCTATTTTCAATTCTCCTGACCTTGGCCTGCCACTTACGATAATAAAAAAGCTTGTTGATTTTCCTGATTTGTCTACCTCTTTACATGTATGGAGAGGATACGAGCACTCTGACCCACTCGTTGAATCTTAACGATCTTCATAGGCAAATGAGCTTTTAATAAACTTAAGAGCTCGTTTCTTTTCCGGATGGCAAAACGGGGCCCCGGTCTTCACAATCATACCTTATCTGCTATGAACGGATATAATACTATTTATAGATAGTATTATCATGATTTACAACCCACTGTAAGGAACACGATTATAATGACAATAATTTTAATGTAGCCTAATAGTATCTAAGCACCACAAAATATCGTTCAAGTTTTATGATGATATATGGATGGCATCATGCACAAGTGGGCTAACCCACATTTTGACGATTTTGAGAGAACATCGCGCTGCAACATGGAGTACATGATAAAACAAATAAATACAAATTAACACAGAAAGGTAACAAAATCAGTGACCAAAAATAGTCTAACCCTGAATGTGAAACTCGTATATTGATCAAGTTGTTACTATCAATGACATACATTTTCATACATACATTTTTTTAATGTGGGTTAGCCCACTTATGATGCCATCCGTGTATGATGCCATCCATATTATACCATGTCCAAAGGGGCCGCCATTCAATTACTAGGGGGGGGGGGGGGATTGGAATTGGATAAATTATTTATTTCGCTGCCTATCTGCAGAACTTTTTATCACACTCTGCTTCAAGCAAATTATTTATTTCAGTTTGTGTGTGGAGATAAATATTTATTTAACTTTCTTAGAATTTGTTTCTGTCTACAAAGCTGGATCCCAAACTAGGTTCAGTATTGATCTGGAGGTTTAGTAGCTGAGCTGAGCGAGGATTCACATATTTAAGAGCGAAGTTTTTTTAAGGGTAATTAAATGATGTTGCTCATAAGCTTATATAATTAGTTATTTTAACCATGGTCCCGAGGCCGCGGTCATTTTCTTCTTGTCACACAGCGATGGTTCTGATCCGGTCGTGGCTCGAAACTCAGCAGTACTGTATTCGTCTCCCGGCCTGGCTAAATGTTTGTTTTGCATATGTTCCCAGCTATTCAAAGTCCTGGAGTGAGAAGTGCTGTTTATGGTACTATCATATATTACTACTAACCACATATGGATAATCTATGGTAGTGTTCACTATAAAGATCCATTGAAGTTATTCGATAAGAGTAGGGCATAGTCCCGAATCTGTCACGATATTGCCATGATGTGCAGAGAACATCGTAATGCAATATGGGCTTCATGTAGGCTCAGGTATGTCTGAGTGGTGAATGCAAATAATTGTAATTTTTAGATCTACCGATTGAAAATACCCAGGGGGGAGGGGGGTACTTCGGCCGGATATATATGCTGGGAAGCCCCTTCCATTGTTTTAGCAGCTGTTTATTTAATTTATTTATTGGGCAATTTCTGTTGCTTCGAAGTCAAAAACAGACTCAAAATTTGCTCATTTCATACAAGTTTATCTATCTTTAAAGATCTTGAATTTCCCTTTTGACGGGTATGACGCACTTCCCATGACTTGAGCCAGAAATTGGTTGACCTAATTCTCATAGGCATGTTGCATGAGATCGCGGGTGCATGCCCCGCTCTGTCCTTCAGTTAAAAAAAAAATGTTTCTTCCCTGCTCACTCGTAAAGATTCAATATCGTGGGGAGCCTCCGTGACCGAGAGGTAGCGTACACGGCCTCAGACCGACAGGGCTCGAATTTCGAATCATGTGTCTGGATGGCAGTATCATCTCATTCATCTCACCATCCTCAGGAGGTTCTCCGGGTCCAGTTTAGCCTACATGTGCACAAAGGTGGCCTAAAACCCCATTCATTTAATTTCATTTACTAAGACATGTAGTGCAAATCGCTCTTCAATTTACCCATGTTCCTCAAGTACCCAGTTGACAACAGGATATTGTATTATATATGTGAGCTCCTCAACGTGTATATTTGATTTTATTATCCCTTACAGCGCGGAGATCGACGTTAAACTTGACGTTAAACTTCAGAATGTGACGTCTGCAGACGTCTGATTCTGACGTCAGAAGTCCATCCCGCATTGAAAGAGTGAACTATGAGACCCATAACATAGGTATTCAAATGAAGCGAAAATAGCTAACTAAGACATTTATGATGATTTCAAATGGAAACAAACCTCTTGGTTACCATGGTTTATATAAAACAATTTCACCATTCGCAGCCCTTCATGTATACTGGGCTACAGTTATCTCAGCTGCTTGGATCACTGGTTTAGTTAGCATTGCCTGTGTATAATGACAATACCCAGGTGTCATACAACAGTGTGAGCCAATACTGCTTTGCAAAGCCAAAAGGCGGTATCTGCTTACTTGTAAAGTAAGCAGATACTGCCTTTTGGCTTTGCACGGCAGAATACTGGTGTATTGTTGGGCCAGCATCTGCAACGCTGGCCCAACACTGCGGAAGGAATATAATCCTCCTTGTGAAGTATCATGCGGGGGGGATCGGTGCTGAGTGGCCGAAATCACTATCCCGAAGTAAACTAGAGCAGAAATAACAGACTACCAAATCGTTGACACAGACAGAACATTGCTATTTGAATCATGCTAGTCTACTATGTATCTTCTACATGTATGCCTATTTCACACAACTAGTCTTCTCAGAAAAACATAAAACGGTGTCTCAATGCTGGTGTGATGTTGGGTCAGCGTCGTAGACGATGCCCCAACACCAAACCAGCATTGGGTCAGGCTGTTGTGCTCACTGGGCTTGTGATTGTGGAGTCACGATGATGAAACCGGTCGCTTATATTGCATTCCAATCACAACTCGTCGTTTTACATTTGATCTGACAGTGCCATTTGATAAAAAAACGTATGCATATTATTAGTCAGTCCACTTTTTATATATTCCAGTCCTGTCTCATAAATGAAATGTTTTTTTAATCACCCAGCTGTGTTAATGTCTCGTTTTCTTATATATTCATGAAATCTTAAGTGAGGTATACATTGATACACAGGGTTCACACCCTCGTACAAGTTACGATATATCGTAGGCTTCTGATTGGTCGAGATAGCCTACGTTATTTCGTAACTTGTACTAGAATACGGGGGCGGGGGCCCTAGGGTAGTGGTTAGCACCGCTGCCTTTCACGCCAGAGTTCGGGGTTTGGTTCCCGGTCTCGGCGGTTGGAAAGAAACAAAAATGTTTCTTCCCCATCCACGTGTGAAAGTCAGTATTGTGGGGAGCCTCCGTGACCGAGAGGTAGCGTGCTCGGCCTCAGACCGCCAGGGCTCGAATTTCGAATCCTGTGTCTGGAGGACAGTGTCATCTCAATCATCTCACCATCCTCAGGAGGTTCTCCTGGCCCAGTTTAGCCTATATGTGCACAAAGGTGGCCTAAAGCCCGATTCATTTCATTACTAGAATACGGGCCACACTATGAAGAGGCCACTGTGATGTCACCAGGTATTGTCGTTACGCTATAATGTAATCGATTTCACAGAATAACTTTAAATAAGTAAGTTAACTAACGCAACGCGCGCCATGAATATGATAAATTGAAAAAATGTACATTTTATATCGTGTTTATTCTGTTGAAATATATATGAAAAACAATGATTTTGTTTGCAGATATTCTGCAGCTCACAACTAAATTGGGTTGGTTTGTAAATCTAATAATTATTCGAAAATATTCAATGTTCTCGTCACTAACTAGAAAAAAATGAGGTAAACCAGCCGTGCTATCCAAGCAAGCACGAGACGTCGATCCAATGTTGGGTTAATGTTGGGCCAACGTCGAAGACGATGGGCCAACACCCAACAACAACCAATTAACTCAAAAAACAACCAACTAGAAAAAATGAGGTCAGCCATCCCTGCCATCCCAGCAAACACGAGATGTCGACCCAATGCATAGGGTTAATGTTGGGCCAACGTCGAAGACGGTGGGCCAGCATTAATCCGATATTGGGTCAACGTCTCGTGTTTGCTGGGTTATATGCCTATGTACATTGTGTGAATAGGGGTATCTGAAATAATTGGGGCGGCTTACTCATTGAGTAGTACTCAAACAACATTGTGTTAATGTCCTCTGCTCACTGAGTACTGCTGCTCGTCAGAATACTGAATTTCGGTATAGGATAAAGGCCGAGGTGCACTACATTCTTAGCTGTGGAAAAGGCTGAGGCAGAAAATGAAATGAATCTGGCTTTAGGCCACCTTTGTGCATAATTATATAGGCTAAACTGGGCCAGGGAAACCTCCTGCTCAAAGATGGTGAGATGAATGAGATGACACTGTCCTCCAGACACAGGATTCGAAATTCAAGCCCATTTTGTTTCTTTCAAACCGCCGAGACCGGGAACCGAACCCCGAACTCTAGCGTGAAAGGCAGCGGTGCTAACCACTACTCTGGGGCTCCCGCCCCCGAGGCAGAAGGCCGAAGCCTTTTCCACAGTTAAGAATGTAGAGCTCTGACTGACTTGAAACTCATCCGACCAAAATGAGGATCCCTCATAATCAACAGATCGGTCACACCTGACTGATTATAGCACCATAGGCCTACCATGATAATTGGTCTGTACTTGATCAGCAATAAATCCCCATTCCCGGCTTAGAATGTAGGGTAGGACAAAGAAAATAATGTAGTGGTGTGTTTTAAGTGGTATATTGGGCGGGGGCCCAAGGGTAGTGGTTAGCACCGCTGCCTTTCACGCCAGAGTTCTGGGTTCGGTTCCCGGTCTCGGCGGTTTGAAAGAAACAAAAATGTTTCTTCCCCATCCACGTGTGAAAGTTAGTATTGTGGGGAGCCTCCGTGACCGAGAGGTAGCGTGCTCGGCCTCAGACCGCCAGGGCCCGAATTTCGAATCCTGTGTCTGGAGGACAGTGTCATCTCAATCATCTCACCATCCTCAGGAGGTTCTCCTGGCCCAGTTTAGCCTGTATGTGCACAAAGGTGGCCTAAAGCCCGATTCATTTCATTTCATTTTAAGTGGTATATTGTGGTCTCAATATCATATTTTTTAACACTGATCAAACATATCGTCCCCTTGGAGTTAGAAGGTGTTGAGCAGCCACTTTGTAAAGTGGAATTTTCACACCTTCTAACCCCAAGGGGACGATATTGTGTAACAGTCTATTTAATGACAAATCAGATGCTCTTCGCCAGTAACAATAATTAGCCACACTTGTTATTCAAATAATGTAGAATGCTATACTGCAGTGCGAAGCAAAAAGGCAGCATCTGCTTACTTTACAAATACTTTACAAGTAAGCAGATACTACCTATCGGCTTGCAGAGTAAGTATACTTTTGCCGTTTTTTCTATGGTGCCCTATGTCGCTGGTGATATAATAAATCGTGATAATGTCTACCGTTCTCCACTTGTGTCATTTGTCTGACGCTATCATTATCCCTGATATTCATGTCACTATGTTTGGAACTTGTCTGTGTCACTATCTGGGCAAACACCACGAGACCCAATCAGTCGAGTCAAAGAGTGTGTAGTGATGCTTATGGTATTTTTTATACTATGAAGAACTTTAAATCATTTGAAAAGAGTATGGCTAAGTCATTACTTCGGGTTTCATTATGTTGAGAATACGTGTGCAGACAGTGACGTTAGGCGACATTCACTCCATCCCCCTGTTCTCAGTATTGTATGGCGTCCACATAGCTTATAATTAAACTGTTTTGTCCCCCAGCAGCTAATGTGTTGTATTTGACACTGAAATGAGTGGCACTTACAATGCTTCTTGCTGCTCGAGAACAATATAACAGCTATGTAATAAATGTTTACCCAGCGTTGGCTCAATGTTAGGGCATACTCTAATATGGTATCACACATTGAAGAAAGCGTTGGATCAACGCCTTATACTATTATACAGTACTACGTGTCTATATAGAAATATTTTTAAACAATCATTGTATATTATGATATGTACATACTGCCAAATACATTGCTTGTTAATGAATGCCAGTTTCTGTTTTGATTACTTAGGGATTTTGTTCATAGCCGACACTTTAACCCTTTCAAGGTTAAAAGACCATAGTCATCTTCATCCACTACAAGCCGCGAATTGCTGTCGCAATTCTCGACTTGTAGTGGATGAAGATGAGTTGAAGTGGTTTAAAAATTAAAGAAAATGGCCATGTGTTGGTAAACATGTCATGGCAATTTTCGTTCTAAAACCATTGGTTGTAGGAAAATTAAGTCTGTTTTCAGGGATTTAAAATGCTGCTTTAATGCGTCGTGCGGGCTTAAAGGGTTATACAAGTGTGGTGCACGATTTTGTAATGCTGACAAAAGGTAGTCACCCAATGAAAAGAGTTGGGAATTATTTTTGCGTGATTCTGGTGATTTGCGGGTCAAACTATTTGTTCCGTAAATTTATCATTACCATGATCACCACAGACTCCGCCCATGCTGATTCCTTCTTAGTTAACACCTTCAATGCGGGGGCCGACGTTAGACGTCAGATTCTGACGTCTAAAGTCGATCCCCGTGCTGAAAAAATTAAAAAATTATAATGGACGTAAACCTATGACATATGTATTTAAATGAAGCGGAATGAGCCTTTTATGATGATTTCAAATTGAAAAAAAAAATTCCCCATGGTTTATACACCTATTTTTCCGCGTTGTGAAGCGTAATCTATACGCTCACACGAATTAATCGCTAGGATTTGAACATGTCCTCATGACCACAAAACTTTTGTATAACATTTGTATAATGTTGGACCAACGTCGAAGACATTGCGCAGACGTTGTAGAAATGTTATGTCAATGTTTTTGTGCTTGCTGGGGAATGTATGGTTTCATTATACGATAAGCGAATGATTCGTGAGAATTTCAAGTTGATTGATTTTATAAGGATCACAAACAGTGCATACATACCCCCAGTTGATATCCTTTATATGGAAAGAAAACAAAATGAAACATTAAAAACAAAACAACACAAACGCATATTTAGGGGTAGGGGGCGGGGGGCAAAGAAGCAATAATTATTATAACTTTACACATTTTGATCAATACATTTAACTTAAAACCTCCCAACTGCATTCATTTTAACATATGAAAAGCTTAAAACATTTTCAAATTTGATAACAAATCCACGTGAATTGAGCGAATAGCAAAATATTTTTCAAAACCTTGTTTGACACAAAATATTATCAGCGAAATTTGATATTATGACTGCATCAATGTCAGACGCGAGTAGTATATGCTGGACGGTGGAATATCAAATGTGACACATCCTCTTTGGCTGCACCACACACAATAAAAATATTTTTAAAACGGTGATAATTTAAATCTCAGAAGCGTGTTCTTTGGTTAACAAGTAATTTATTGATAGTCTTCTTTAGTAGAAGCCAAGACAGGCTTGTCAGGTAACCATTAGCACATGATACAGTATATACAATATTCACATTTTGCAATATTAAACTTTACATATTATTAATTTGACAAACAAAACCAGCTTTTTAAGGTTTTCTCATATTATAACCTGTTTCAAATGTTCCTGTCTTTGAATAGTTAAATGTTTTTATATATGCTTACCAAGTACATTAACACGTTTAACATTATATTCAGCGAGAGAGATACATTTCTGGCTCTTTTAAGTAAAACAAATATTGATCTTTGTCCTCTTTGATATTAATGAAATTTTGATATTTCAAATTTGCATTGTACTGTTGTTTAAAATTTAGCCTTATATTACTTGTATTCTTCCATAGTATCAAGTAGACTCCCTATATTATCCGTTGGAAGATAAAAATAAAGTATTTTCTTATTTTCCTTTGTAAAAAAGTAGTTTTCTTGTTTCAATTGTATTGGTTTTCATTTCATTTAATGATGCTTATGGGTCGTTAGGGTTTTCAGCTAGTATTAGTGCATCATCAACGTACACAAGTATATCGTCGCCTCGGAGCTAAAGGATCCTATCTGACACTCGTCAGAGTGGCAGATAGGATCCTTTAGCTCCGAAGCGACGATATCAAGTTTAAATTTCTCCATGAAGGTGTTTACTTTGCATGCTTTCTATGTATTATTTTTCGCTACATTCACACTATATGAACGACTTCAGGTCTTGTAAATATATAGAGGAGAGAAGCGAGTTCTATGCCAGTAGTTAGCATCTTTGACTGCAAATTCGATATTTTATAGTGTCAGATTATTTAGTTTAATCGACAAAAGAGCATCAATGCTAGGTCAGAGTCAACAACCCTCAGATGACAATAAATAGGTATTGTGTGTGTTTATCAGTTCATAGCACCGGTGTACACTCAGTAAACACTCCGTTGCAATAACTTGTCAAGGGTGGCTGCATCCCTAAGCGTAAATAACAACATTCTTAGCATTGTAGACCATAGAATAGCATTCTGCAAACATAAGGTCAAACTCTCGTGTCATATTCATTGTACAGTGCATTATCTTTCTGAGAATTAAAAATATACATATAGTTAAACTTGGTTATATGGTTGACTGTAAACAATGTAAATATCCCAGTGAACGCACGTGATCTTTAAATATAGGATCTCTCAACCATTACTAAATTTTGCAGGAACCCCATATAATTTACACTTTATGTATGATTTCAAAAATAATAACGTTACACCTGTAGAAAATAGATGCCCGTTAATTTATATAATATTTAGTGCACGCTCAGGTAGTTCCAAATATTCCAAATTTGGCAATGTAGTTTAAAATTGACCTTTATGTATTTCTTACACAATATCAAGTAGGCCCCCTATATATTATTCATTAGAAGTTAAAAATATAGTATTTTCAGATTTTCATTTGTAAAAAAAAAGTTTTTTGGTTTCATTTGTAGTATGGTATAATTTCTTCATGAAGGTGTTCACTTTGCATGTTTACTATGTATTATTTTCCGTTACATTCACACTATATGAACGACTGTAGGTCTTGTAAATATATAGAGAAGAGAAGCGAGTTCCAGTAGTTAGCATCTTTGACCGTAAATATGATCCATTTATAGTGTCAGATAATTCTTATAATCGACAAAAGATCAAAATAATAGCCTCCGTCGTTTAATTAAGTACAAATTAGCTAGTGTTCTTAGAACAAATTAGTGAATGCTTGTTGAGAAATCCGATATTAAACCCGCTTGTTATGATTGTAAAGTATTGTTGTGTATTTTAACCTACTAATAAAACAAATTAAAAACGACTTTAATCGTGCTCGGCGGCTAGGGTTAATAAGATGTAAACAAGCCATGTGTCGTGTAGTGTTCCGGCAAACACGAGGTATCAAACCAATGTCGGCTTAATGTTGACCGATCGTCTATGACGCTGGCATAATATTGAACCAACAACAGCCGAATCACGCCATTTAATTCACAAAAATTATTAGTATCAATATAGTGAGGGCACTGTCGCAGTGTTTTAATTTTTTTTTGAGAAATACGAAATTATCCACAGCATGTGTTTGGGCGGGTTCCGTTTTAACCCGTATCCAATGTTAAATGCATAATATATACATGTAGATAATGTTCTCATATTACACTTTCATTGGTATACCTCATACTGCTGTTACGCGCAAAGGCAAACTGCTTATTTGAAAAGAAGCAACTGCCCACTTTTTAAGTAAGCAGTAGGCCTACGTTATAGCGGCTGGACCTCAGTATAATCAGGCATTAACACTTACAGCGCGGGGATCGACTTTAGTCTAAAGTCGATCCCCGCACTGTAAGAGTACACATATTTATAATGGCCGTAGACCCATAACATAGGTAGGCCTATTCAAATGAATCAGACTGAGTTAACTAAGACATTTATGATGATTTCAAGGTGGAAAAATCCTCTGGTTGCGATTTTTTGCAAATTAATCCAACGCTTTAAGGGCTAGTTATATGGATTATGAAAAGATCATCCTGTCATTTAGTCCACTTATCGTATTTGTCCCTCTCACTCCGTGCTGAGTGCACTGCTCTTCAAAGCCAAAAAGCAACTTAGCTGCTTGCTTGAAAAGTCAGCGGTTACTGCCTTTTGGATTGTGGGTGAAGCATCATTTATTCATCGCCATCATCGCCCCGGCGGCCATTCTGCCAGCAGCCATTGATAACGTCATAATATTTGATCGGAAAATGTGAGCACTTAGCCCGAAAAAACGCCTCATTGAGCAATTGACCCTCCCGCACACAGAGCCGCTTCATTGCCCTAGCAAACAGCAGTGACTGCTTACTTGAGAGTTAGAGCAGTTACGGCTGTTCGCTTTTGAATGTACCAGCGGTCCTGCAGTGACGGACGTGATTGTGTTTGAGGACGAGTTGTAGATCCCAGTTTACAGTTAGGCCTAGCCAGGTACAATAACCGAGCTATTATCCATTGACGCACCAAAACAGATAGCTGTAATTTCCATCAACTTGAAGTTGTGGATCGCGGTAGAAATGATGTAAATTATTTCTGTTTAATTTATATATTGAGCAAACAATTATGTTTTGCACGCTCCATCCACAAAAGCTTTATTTGATAAATGGAGGTAGCAATGAAAGCGTGGAAAACGGATCTAGCACAACAAGTGTTGCTAACACACACAGTGGGCACTCAGATGTTTCCGAGTCGAGACTGTCCGGTCGGAAACTGGTGCACTTGAGTAAGCGTATCCTATCCTGTCAGGATACTTAGAATATCAACAGTAAATTGAAACCCACCAGATATGTACGGCATTTCAACATCCTTGGAGCCCAAAGCGTCATACCGACCGATCCAATGAGTTGCAAATTGAACTGGACAGTCAGCTAGTCAGTCAGAGACTGCAAAGAATATAAATATTGCTTTACGTCCGCACAATCATGGCAATATCGCGACAGAAGGAAGCTCTAAGCCGGGACTATGCCCTACTCTTATTTCGAATGACTTCAAGGGTTCTTTATAGTGCACAGTACCATAGGCAGCACTGTACACTCCATGCCTTTGAACAGTTTGGAGCACTGTATATGCATATGTATATTCTTTAGTAATAAGAATATATTATAATAAACTTGCAGTGGATCATTCGGTATTCTGCTGGTATTAGACATAAGTCGCAGATTCAGAAGAAGAAAAAGATTAGAAAAAGGTGAGAAGATGAAGAAGAAAATGCTGAAGAATGAACATTTTGTTTTTGTGACGTCTGAATATCAGAGTGGGGGACGCGACGATGTAGAAGCAACATTGAACTCACATTAGATGAACGTCTACTGTTTGCTTGCCTTACCATAACTCAATGATAAAACTGCTCAATTTTTAATCAGTTTTGGGTCAGATTTTAATCAATTAGCTCACTCACGCATTCACTCTACGGCGACGTGATTCTTGGAACTGTTATCACTGAACGGCCGTCAAACAACAGCCCGGTTGAATCAGTCTACAGCTTACAATAATTAAATTCAATGTTTCCGTGTGCCTTTTTCGAAAATGTTTATCAAAAGGTTAGTGTGATGAATGGAATGTAGTAACAGCTGATAAAATATGCTGCCCCATTGTGGAAGCCACAATACAATACAATAATGGAGTTACAGCCAGTCCATCACGGAATATGTGTGCTTTCCATCGATTGCTTTATCTCCAATATCGTGCTTAGAAGCGAGTGGTGTTCTCTTACATGTTGCATTATTTTTTGTTATCCACTGGATGATTTATCTAAACAGCTAAAGGGGACAACACTGTAAATCCCCTATGCATGCCTAAAACCCTTGTCGGGTGGGTGAAGATAAACACTGTTCCACGTTGGACATTTAATTTAGTATATAGGCTACTGTTCCATTTTGGCTGAGCATGTTAACAGGCTAAGAGTAGGTTATTGATATATTGGGGTCAAAGGGGGGTAGTGACCTACATGTGAATGTTCCCAGGTCATCTTAGAATAAATAATTTATTATCTCGGGTACACACGTGCAAGTTAATAATCCCTGCTTATGATATAGCATTTTGCAGCTTTATGCACATGCTACTTTATTAACACACGAGCTTGGACTTTCATCTTGTACCCCTTGGTGACATATGATTGATCATTGTAGTATTATATGGTCGAATGTGTATCATCAACTGCCCTGGTTCAGTGGTGAAAGCTGCCTGCTCGGAAAGTCGGAGATCGCGTGTTCGAACCCCGCTCTGGCATTCAAGTTTCAAAGAAGCAAATGTTTCTTCCACGTTCACTAGTAAAGATTCAATATTGTGGCTCAAATTTTGAATGCTGTGTCTGGAGGGCCTCAGGAGGTTCTCCAGGCCCAATTTATAGTGCAGCGGCCAGGAGGGTGAAAAAAAAGTGAGCCCCTCCCCACGGTAGAACAAAGCAAAACCATATTTCTTTCATTCAGTGATATCTCGGGGGTACAAAATGGATGGTAATGAAAAAAATATTTTAGGCGTTGCCATGGTTACGGTGTTATTCCAACACAGTCTCTTTTGCGACATTGACACCATTTTGCGCACACATTTTCCAAGGCTATGAATGAAGCTGACGTGATAAAAACCATGTAAGTGGCATTAGCAATTTGGGACGAGCTAAATATGTAGCAGTTATGATCATCAATACATTTCAGCATTAAAAAATATATTTTACTTAAGCATGATTATAATTTATTACGCTCTTATTTCACACAATATGTGGAATATCCAATGTGTTTTGGCTTAAAAATTAAATCTTCAACTGGTGGAAATTCAAGAATATACTGACCAATATTTAGAAAATAGGGTAAATATTACTGAGTTAAATATAACAATGTACACTGCCGTATATCACTTGATTAAATACCTGACAAAAGGCAGTTAAAATGTAATTTTGATTTTCAAGGTCGTCCAAGGTTAAATAACAAGATGACTGCATCCGGAATCAGTGACATATCATCAATTTCTTCGTTCTGAAATCGTACGACCAGATTGTTATGTAGTATATTTTTCTGATTAGTTCAATTTGGACTTTATCTTTAATAGGACTATTATTTTCTAATGTCGTACAAATATCACAAAAACGACATCCCATTTCTGAAATTAAAAGGATTATTTAAGGTCATCTTCAAGGTCAAAAGGTCAATTTTAGGGTCGATTGAGTGAAAATATCATTTTTGAACAAATACAACTGGGAGCATGTGTAATACCTCTTTTTCGTGGGATTTTTAGTGGAAAAATCCATTTATAGTACTATTTTTGTGATTCAAGGTCATCTTCAAGGTCATCTGCAAGGGAAATTTCAATTCAAGGTCATGAAAATGTCAATTCCGAGGTCAAAAATGTAAAAATATGATTTTCAACAAAAACAAATAGCAAAAGACGTGTAGTACGTCTTTTTGATATCATTTTGACTGAATAATCCATTTTTACTACTATTTTGCTGATTGATAAACTAAAAATGTCGCTTACTGTCCATTTCCAGCTAATAAATCCAGCAAAATGGTTAAAAAGGTATTTTCTTCATCTTCTGGAGGCGGTTCCGTTGCTTGCCATAGCAACTACTTATGGTTTGAAAAATGATATCAAGCGGAAGTGTATATTCTACCCTATACCAGATTATATATATACGGGCTGGGGCTCTAGTGCAGTGGTTGAAGCCGCCTGCTTGGAAAGTCGGAGATCACGGGCTCGAACCCCACTCTGGCCCAGTTTAGTCTATATGTGCTATATGTGCACAAAGGCCATTCATTTCATTTTCAAAATATATAATATACTTCCTGGCCTTGTGTAATTTGTGATTCATGTCGAAATAGGGCATATTTAATATAATAAAAATGGCTCAAATAAGTCTGTCTTTAAGCCGGCGGCCATCTACGATGCCATTATGAATAACTACAAAATGTTCAAAGATGCCACCTGAGCATGATTCATATTCTGATCTCGACATCACCCCCTACCAGAATCAGCAATTACCTGATGTAGGGTATTTTCGCAAGACTATACCCCAAGGCTGAACTGTGCACTTTGTTTTTTTTAAATGACCCCACAAAATGACGAAATTTGCCATATTTTGTTAACTTAATTGGTCCATGGATACACATGGGACCTGGGATGAGCAAGTAAACACATAACTTAATAACTAATAACTTATAAATTATTTTTTATATGCATCATCTGACTCTCATCGCGATGCATAGTATAAAAAGGGAATCTGGTAAAAGTAGTTTTTAGGTCTCGGCCAAATTTTGGCGGATGCCTATTGTCTTCCGTTCATTCGTCCGTCCGTCTGTCGCCGCTCTTAGCACTATAACTTCACATACAGGTTCATCAGCGTGACTAATGGTAGCAGTTGTAGGGTCAATATCCATAATTCCGTGACCAAGTGAGGTTTGACAAGTGAGGTTTGACAATATTTGTTTTAGATAGTCAAAATCAGCGCTTACGCCTCTCTAGAAAAGGCCGGCGAATTTTTGTAGAGAGCGAAATCGAAAAACCACCTTCGATCACAGTGAAAAGCAAGCACTTATTTTATCCACTGGTCTCCCAGTGGACCACATTTTTAATGCATTTAGGTGGAAAATTGATTTATGGAGGTCAACCGGCGGAAATCCAGAAAAATGATTTTTAAACTAATAATCCCATAATCAAGATTAGTGTGATATGTCATTTCGGACAATTTTTCAGAAAATTACCAAACAGTAACACAGGGATTTACTGTAAGAATATGTTTGTGCACTGACACCCATGACGATGTCAACATGAAAATATCTTGCAGTCAAAACATGGAAAATAGAATGGTCAAAGAGAGACGTAGATGTCTCTGCAAAAATTGGTAGCTCTGTGAAAATTTCACCCCATACTTACTTTTTCAGGTTTATTTCGATCGCAATAAAAAAGGCATTAAAACTAGAAAACTGTTCGGGTGGCACCAGCCTCACATCACATGAATCGGTATCATTATTATGACGCACTTGCTGCACCAGTCCTGTGCATTCCTCGAGAGCTGCTAAACTGAATGACAAGTCGAATAGTTTGGCTGTCCAGCGGATTATATTGTTGTTGATATTTCCGTGACACGTGAACATTGCTCATTGGTAATGCCCGTATGGCGGCTGCAACATGTAAATGATCGTAAGCGAAATGTGTCAGGCTTCATTCAATCGTCCTGATGGGGTACCAACCGCCACGATTACTTGCACGAACCACTTTCTGCGGAATTGTATTTGAGCCCCCTGGCGCAGGGGGCTCAAATACAATTCCGTAGAAAAGATAGCTCGCGAAAGTGAGATTGAATTTGAAAGCGTGAGATCATTTCCTTTTTCGTTGACTTTGGAATTGTCCGTGCACTGCACTGGTTAACTTTACCAATTCATCCCAAACCAGCACTCCTGCAGATGCAGAGAGCAGTGACTGCTTACTTCACAAGTAAGCAGTTACTGTTGTTTGTCTTTGCACTGCAGCATTGACAAGGCATTCCAGCACCACATTTCCGGCTCAGTTCGGCTCTCTGCCCCCGGTGAATATCTGATTGCACTTCACCCAACCCTCTCCATCCACTTCCTGCTCTGGTCGTGTGCAGGGGGAGTGGGATCGACTCGAACCGAGAGTTGACCGAGCGTGACACCCCCTAAGTACTACAGCGGGCCAGCCAGCCGTATAGTAAAGCCGCCTTTCTAGAAAGCCGGGGCGCGTGGGTTCGACCCCCGTTCAGGTTTCAATATTTTTTTTTCTCCGATCACTCCTAAAAATTCAGGATTGTGGGAAGCTTTCTTAACCGAGAGGTAGCGTGCTCGACCTCAGACCGCCAGGACACGAATTTTTAATCCTAGCTCAACTGTATCTGAGAGGGCAGTGTCATCTGTTTTATCTGACTAATTAATACTGACCATCCTCAGGAGGTTATCCTGGTTGAGATTAGCATTTTATATGTGCATAAAGCTTGCCTAAAGCCCCATTCATTGGATCATTAATTTACGGATCAAAACTTGCTGTCACTACATGTAGGATATATCCAAGATCCATAGTATGATTTTAGTAAAAATACTTGACACAGTCACTACAACCTCTCAATCATGTCTTCACTATTATATAAAGAACCTCTGAAGTCATTCGATAATAGTAAGGAATAATCCCGACTTCGGGCTTCCTTCTGTCGCGATATTGCCATGATTGTGCAGCAAGTGTTAAGCCATATTCACTCACCCCTCAATCAGAAAAAGTGTTTGTTTTACTCACATTCACAAAGGACATCTTCATAGTTTACATTCTAATACAAATCATTATAATGTTGTCTTAGCCTTGTTTGCGTTCATGACTAATATTTTACTGCTGTGCAATACGTGCCACACACCGACATGCGCGTTTTATGATCTCGCGGATACAAATTATGGTATTGTATTCCATAATACGTGTTATGGTGTGCCGTATTGACGCAATTTTAGAGGTAAAAATAGTTTATATACTTATTACATCTGGTATTGATCCCGTCATTTTCACAGTTTAACTTTCATTTTTTTATCAAAGATTTTTGGTAGTGTTTGAACCGTTATTAGTGTATCTCGGGTTTTCGAAATTGAAGTGTGATGTTGAGGTAAGGAGGATATAGACCAAGAGCTCAGGCACTTTCACTTCCCTGAGACCAAAAGCTTTGAAAGTGGTCACTGGGTCAAAAGCTTTGTAAGTGATTCTTAGACTTTAAAAAAGTGTATTTTTAATTAATTGCGGCAAAGTATGCGGTTTTTGGTGAAAACGTGTTTTCTTAACCTACCGCCTGGTATTTTTTGCGGATAAACTGAGCATGTGAGGTATCAAAATGAACGAATATATAAAGAACATACCATATATATTTATTCAACATACCATGCATGGTCACAATACC
The DNA here is from genome assembly GCA_964017125.1 of Flabesymbios commensalis. Classification (NCBI taxonomy): domain Eukaryota; kingdom Metazoa; phylum Annelida; class Polychaeta; order Terebellida; family Flabelligeridae; genus Flabesymbios; species Flabesymbios commensalis. Next base: position 38,072,646 of record OZ024906.1, on the reverse strand, counting down.
AGGTTTTGCGTCCAAAAATTGGCAGCATGTTAATAATTGTATGATGGTATTTATTCAAATATATCTCTGTAGCTGCAGTTGGTCCTATACAATCATTTTGTATTTTTACTATGTGGAATCTGATAATTGAACCACGGCATACTTTATCATGTAAATTGTTATCAATTCTTAAAATAATTAAGTAATATATAGTGCAGTAACTGCGTAATTAAATCAACACGAACTAATCTTTATACAAAACAATATTTGTTCATGTAGGCACAAGCGTATGAAGGTATAATGGATTTTGTTGTGAAAACAAATGATAACAATTTTCAAACTTTTTGTGCAGAAAGGGACGATTTGCCGGAAAGTGTAAAAGGTTTATAAAGACTGCATAGATGTGACGTATACGTCATGGAATTATATATTTATCAAGACAAAAAGCAGTTTGTGTTAACACCATTCAGTTTTACAAGAGAGATAAAAAGCTACACTAAATTTTAATCGATAGAATGTATTACTACAAGTATGATGGTAATATATGATCCTATCTGTGATGTTATGTGAGTATTATAAATATGTTTGTGCAGCTACATATTCCACCATCACATGCAACTAAGTAGTCGATCATCATAAAATAGTACGTATTCCGCCAGCATATACAACTACTATACCGGTATACACATTCTACCAGCGTATACAACTACGTATTCAACCGTGATATACAGCTCCATATTCAACCATTACGCAACTACGTATTCAACCTGTCATGTGCAACTACGTATTCAACCATCATAATTATGTAACTACATTTAATACTCTACCATCAAGTGCAAATACCCTAATTGATTCTAGAGCCGCTATTATTGCTAACAATTATACATGTAGTTGGATTTATGCATAGTCGTGATCTTTACTAATACCAATGTCATGTCTACAATTGTAACAAGAACAATTATGCACGGTAAGATTATGGTATCATGGTTTGTCCTTTTTGTCATAAAGACCACCAAATTGAATAGTCATTAACGAATTCTGGTGAAAAAGCCAACGTTAAACAAATTTATAATTTAAAGTAGGTTTAAATAATACCCCCTTTCATTTATGCGTTGCTAATTGTTACTGTCTGATTCACTAGCATAGGGGTATTACTCCAGTTAATCAGTTATCATTCTCAATCGTTGAGCAATGTAGGCTTACGACAAAAGTAGAAGACGAAATCCACTTTGGGATAGAGTGACCTATGTACTATTACATATCAAACGAATTAATTATCTATAGCCCGAATAGTGCACCTAGTGGCAATTTTTGTTTAATGCAGAAAAAAAAAATACTGTCCAATTTAGGACTTTTTAACCTATTTAGCTCACATTTTGCGTACTCTTCAACGTTGGAAATATTACCTGACGAAAGTGATGTGATCCATATCCTGGGACAGATTTTTTTGAATAACATATATACGTATATATTATTTAATCATGTCTTTATAATATGTCTATAGAAAAAGTTAATTGTTTGTAAATTTATATTATCTTGTATTTTGCTGATGTTGTGCAAATAAATTTGATTTGATTTTTAAATTTGACGACTTTGGAGACATGTCGTCCATCAGGCCGTTTGATGGTATATATGTGACAATTTGCCAGGAGACAACACATATTTTTTAAGAACAATGTATGTGGGAAGGTAGTAGGTTGCTGTAATATGTTTCTTTCGTGTTTTTTTCAGTATAGTGCAGTTGGCTGTGTATTTTGCTGGGATTGAAATGTTAATTTTTGGGACAAAAGTTAAAAGTGTTCAGTAAGATGTGATCTTTCAGAAAAACATTTTTTATTTTAAGGTTCAAGGTCATTTAGGGGTCATTCAAGGTCATCCAATGTTTTTTTTATAATTTACTCATAGCGGCTAACCATGCAGTTATATATATCGTGCGACCCCTCAAAATCTTCAGTGTGACGCATGCAATTAAATAATATGCATAATATTTAAGGTCATTCACTGGTCATTCAAGATCATTTTATCAAATTTACCCATAGCAGTTAACCATGTTTCTATATGTCTTGTGACCCCTTAAAATATTCAATCTGACATATGGAATTCTATTAAATGACATAAACGAGTATGAATAATAAAGGGTACTAAGGGTCACTCAATGCCACCAAAGGTCATGCGGTTTAATGTACGATTAAAGGAGGAAACATGTCTTAATTATTGCGGTTATATTATTGTGTAAAGTATAGCTATAGTCTATTTGCCATCCCATTTGTCTATATTAATGTACGATTAAAGGAGGAAACATGTCTTAATTATTGCGGTTATATTATTGTGTAAAGTATAGCTATAGTCTATTTGCCATCCCATTTGTCTATAATAATGTACGATTAAAGGAGGAAACATGTCTTAATTATTGCGGTTATATTATTGTGTAAAGTATAGCTATAGTCTATTTGCCATCCCATTTGTCTATATTAATGTACGATTAAAGGAGGAAACATGTCTTAATTTCAGTTGTGTAAAGTATAGTTATAGTCTAGTTGCCACTCCCATTGACAAATTAGGGACCCGCCTTTATCGTAGCCCCCAGTCAACACAAACAACTCAAATTCTGGTTAACTTTGCATTTGTTCAAGCATAATACAAATGTCAAACATACTATCAACATTTTTCAAAAATACAAAATGGCTGACATCCGCCATTTTGAATTTGCATATTTAAATAGTATATTTGCCACTCTCATTGACATGTGTTAAACCCTAAATGTATTTTACGGCAAGGTTTTTTTAATGAAAATATTATCTATATAATTCAAGGATTCAGATTTTTTTTTTAATTTATAAAGGTTTCAATAAGTACAAGTACATGTGTGTAAAAGATACATGAATACAACTGTACATTATAGGACCATATGCCCGAAGCTAGTTTAGCTAACACGAAGTTTAGGCTTAACACGGTGTTAAAGCTGCAAAACTGTTTTGCTTATTTTAATCAAAAGATCAATCCATGGAGAATGGTGTTTTATTTTTTTATTTTACTGCGCCGGTTACTGAGTTATTAAGGATTTAGGTTTGTTGTGTTTTGATATTGTTGCCCCACCAAAACAAAGACCTGATCACAGCGGAGTAAGACACATGTCTGTATAACCAGGACATTATAAGAACCAACTGGCAGATAACGGTCATCATTAAAAAAAGAGTGGAAGACTTATTCTTATTTTTTAAGTGATCATAGATACATTTCACAGTACAAAGTGTATTGTCTCATGTCAATTAGACATATCTAGAAGTTATTACTTTGAATGATATGAGTGATATCTGCATATAATTTCATGTTTAATTTCGGTACCGGTATAGAGAATGCCTCTCAATTGAAAAAGAGGACCCTGTTCTAGTATGGTGTTTTTAAGTGTGGGCCAGCATCTGAGCCTTTGGCCCGCCATTAAGACGCTCTCCCCCGACCGTGAGAAATTGCAGTCCGAATTACACAAATTTCAGTGATGTAAATCTTTTTTTTTGCGCAGTATTTTATTTGATACCTCACGGGCATTTCAAAATATAGTGGCAATGCTATGAGTGAATTCAAAGTGAATTTTGAATGACACGATCTATAGTGACTTTGCTATTCAAAAATATCAGACTATTTTATCTCATCGTTAGTCATCACATACAGTTATATAAATAGCAAAATGCGGTAAAATAGAATAATTGTAAAAAAAAGCAGCCTTTACGGTACCAGTAGCTGAGTTCCTAGCAAACACGAGACATTCAACCATTGATGGGTCAATGTTGTACCAGCGTCATAGAAGCTGGACCAACATTGAGCCATCAATGGGTCAGTGACTCGGGCCTGCTGAGTTATCATACGGGCTGACCTAGTCTTAGGACACCAACCTGTGGTTTGTGTGAGCTTGGCATCGCAGCCAACACGAGGCATTGGTCCGATGTCAAACTAATTCGGGGCCATCGTCTACGGCTCTGGCCCAGCGTTAGACCAATGTGGCTCAACGTCTCGTGGTTGTTATTAAGGGGCTTGATGTTGGTCCAATGTAACATTATATTGGCCCACAATTAACCACTATTAGTAGAATTGCTACATATTGTACACAGACGGACCGATTTATGAATGATCGTGCTGAACATTTCAGGTTATTTCGGTCGAAATAAACAAAACAGTTATGCAGCTTTAAGTAAAACAGTGTAGTGGTTTAAAAATGAATAACCACAAGGTAAAATCCTAAACCAGTGTTGTAACTCCGTGAAGCATACAATTTGTGTACACTTGCAGTGATTCACCTCAGCACCGACAATGGACACGCCGACAAACACGATATGTTCCACCAACGCTGTTTTATTGTTCCTGCCAGCGTCGCAGACCACGGCCCAACATTAATTCATCAAAGGCGCAAAGTATCGTCTTTCCTGGGAGCAATGTACGAGGATGGGCGTACAAGAGGACTGTTGCTTGGGGATTCCGAGTACCAATGCTTGCCATACCTCATGACGCCAATTGCTAGGCCAACAATAAATAATGAACGGCATTACAATCAAATTATAGAGAGATTATTTGGCGTTTGTATGTTTGTACTTAGGGCTTCGCATCAAATTAAGCACCAGAATAATTATCATAATTGTGGCATGCTGTGTTTTGCACAATATAGCAAGAAGACACATGAAAGTTGATAACTTCAATGTTGAGTTGGATGATGACCATGTCATAACGACAATGATGATGACATCATTGATCCTAAGATGCTGCCACCCGTCAACCCACGAGGCCATTTTGTGAGACAGCGCCTAGTCCAACAGTTTAATTGAGTACATAAGGTCACTATGTTTTTTTCTCTGTTTTTGATGAGCGCGCGCATTAGATTTAGGCCGCGCATTAGCAAAAAAACATGTTTTTTTTTCTGTCCAGCGCGCACAATAGATTGTTGCCGATTTCCGAAAATACAGGTTATTTCGGGAGATAAAAAAAACATTTTGAAAAAACAAATTTATTTCAGGAGATAAAAATAACTTTTTCTCAGCTATGTTTTTATTTTGCTTGTTTTTTTAGTCGCCCTCATTAACTTTTTTCAAATATGTCTTTTTTTTATTTCGTCGCCCTCATTAACTTTTCTAGAAATTTGTCAAATGTTTTTTTTATTTGGGCGCCCTTATTAACTTTTCCAAAAATGATTTCAATGATTTTTTCTTACATGTTTTTTTACCGCCCTCTCTCTTTTTTGTGATCTAAAACACGGTGGATATGAGATACACTCATAATAATAATATTAAAATCAATACTGCCCAATAAAATTTGAGCGAATATATGATAAAATAATATTTACTTTTTATGACGCACAATAACATCTGAGATGAAAAAATGATGTATTAACCCTTTCAGTGCGGGGACTGTCTGTAGACGTCTGAGTCTAACGTACATCAGACGTCTAAGGGAATTAAAAAAACATTACAATTGCCGTACACCCATAACATAGGTGGGGGCCAACTCAAATGAAGCAGTGAAGAGAAGAGCTAATGAAGATATTTATGATTATTTCAAATTGAAAAAAACGATTAATGTCTTTGTTAGCTCATTCTGCTTCATTTGAGTACCTGGCTTATGGGTGGACGGCAATTATGATTTGTTTAAATTCTCTTAGCACGGGGACTGCCTTAAAAGTCTGAAATTGACGTCTATGGACGTTAGATTCAGATGTCAACAGACGGTCTTGTGCTGAAAGGGCTAAAACATTTCGTATTATCTCAGATGTTATTTTGCGGCATAAAAAATATATATTAATTCATCTTTTATTATCTCATATTTTATACTAAATTTCTTTTCGAGTTGTAAAGGTTAAAGCTGCATAACTGTTTTGTTTATTTCGACCAAAATAACCTAAAATGTTCAGCACGATCATTCATATATGTTGAAAGGCTTAATAAATGGACAAAATCGATGTAAATGTAGCTGGATTAGATCACGACGCGATACACCATCAAGTTATATGGTGTGGTAAATCGGTCCGTCTGTGTACAATATGTAAGTAATTCTACTAATAGTGGCTAATTGTGGGCCAATATAATGTTACATTGGACCAACATCAAACCCCTTAATAACAACCAGGAGACGTTGAGCCGCATTGGTCTAAAGCTGGGCCAGAGCCGTAGACGATGGCCCCGAATTAGTTTGACATCGGACCAATGCCTCGTGTTGGCTGCGATGCCAAGCTCACACAAACCACAGGTTGGTGTCCTAAGACTAGGTCAGCCCATATGATAACTCAGCAGGCCCGAGTCACTGACCCATTGATGGCTCAATGTTGGTCCAGCTTCTATGACGCTGGTACAACATTGAACCATCAATGGTTGAATGCCTCTTGTTTGCTAGGAACTCAGCTACTGGTACCGTAAAGGCTGTTTTTTTTACAATTATTCTATTTTACCGCATTTTGCTATTTATATAACTGTATGTGATGACTAACGATGAGATAAAATAGTCTGATATGTTTGAATAGCATAGTCACTATAGATCGTGTCATTCAAAATTCACTTTGAATTCACTCATAGCATTGCCACTATATTTTGAAATGCCCGTGAGGTATCAAATAAAATACTGCGCAAAAAAAAAAGATTTACATCACTGAATTTTGTGTAATTCGGACTGCAATTTCTCACAGTCGGGGGAGAGCGTCTTAATGGCGGGCCAAAGGCTCAGATGCTGGCCCACACTTAAAAGCACCATACTAGAAAAGGGTCCTCTTTTTCAATTGAGTGGCATTCTCTATACCGGTACCGAAATTAAACATGAAATTATATGTAGATATCACTCATATCATTAAAAGTAATAACTTCTAGATATGTCTAACTGACATGAGACAATACACTTTGTACAGTGAAATGTATCTATGATCACTTAAAAAATAAGAATAAGTCTTCCACTCTTTTTTTATTGATGACCGTTATCTGCCAGTTAGTTCTTATAATGTCCTGGTTATACAGACAATGTGTCTTACTCCGCTGTGATTAGGTCTTTGTTTTGGTGGGGCAACAATATCAAAAAACAACAAACTTAAATCCTTAATAACTCAGTAACCGGCGCAGTAAAATAAAAAAATAAAACACCATTCTCCATAGATTGATCTTTTGATTAAAATAAGCAAAACAGTTATGCAGCTTTAATATTTCATTGTCATATGTATGTACAATAAAATCTGAGAAAAGAAAAGATTTATTTAATTCGATTGGTATATTCGTATTTAATAGCGATTGACATGCATAGATGTATAATTTTGTTTGGTAAATCACTGACTTGTAAATAAAAAAGCTGATACCCGCAATGTCTTAAAAAAAATTCTAATGACCCCACACAATTATGAGTGTCGTCTATTAGTATTCTATGGATAATTATGATAATTTACTTGTTTTTATGATTCGATTTCAAATTGCTATTGCCATCAACGTACTTGACCTAATGCTTAAACTACCCCCTGAGTAGGGTTAAGTTTTGGCAACATAACACACTGGTTTATCATCGTGTTAAGCCTAAACCAGCTTCTGGCATACCGATTAGAGTTAAGCTGAAGGTTACAACACAGTTGTAGTTAAACTCTCACTAAACTAGCCTCGGGCATACGGCCCCTAGAGGCAAGACTAGTGGCGACAGGTGACCAGCACCTATGCGAGGCCACTTCCCTAAACATGCTTAATGTAAAAAAGCAGGCTGTATATATACTATTAGGCCGGGTCTATTTGCCCCGTCACGGGGCACACAAGGCAAGAAAAGTGCGTTGGAACCGCTAATTTTGTACCTTCGATACACCGTGGCGGACGAAATAAAGGAATATTAGAGTCATACAGCCCGCTGTGGTGTATGCAAGATAATTAAAGTGTCCTTGGGCACCCCGTGAATGATGTAATGAGGTTTCTTATTGGTTGTCAAAAGAAGCATCACACTGGGTCCATTCGACTAGCACAATAAATATGCTCGCATTTCTAATTTTCAAAAACAACTACATCAATGAGTGGAGTATATTCCTCATATTTTAGGCTTAGTTTAGGACGAGGAGCCCACTGCACACTGGGTAAACTTCATCTCTCAGGAATGAAAAGACGGGTCTTGTTACACACTGAATTGTTTATTTCGAATTAAATACTTCTACACTAAGGTCCGTATGCCCGAAGCTAGTTTAGCTAACACGAAGTTTAGGCTTAACAAAGTGTTAAGTAAAACAGTGTTTTAAAAATAATTAGCCCGTATGCCAAAAACAAGGTTAGCATCGTGTTAATAAACCATGCGGTTAAATCCTAAACCAGTGTTATAACGCCGTGAAGCATAATACAATTTGTGTACAATTGAAGTGATCCCCCTCAGCGCCGACAATGGGCACGTCCAACAAACACGATACATTCCACCAATGCTGCTTTATTGTTCCTGCCAGCGTCGAAGACCACGGCACAACATTCATTCATCAACGGCGCAAAGTGTCGTGTTTCCCGGGAGCAATGTATGAGGATGGGCGTACAAGAGGACTGTTGCTTGGGGATTACGCGTACCCATGCTTGCTGTACCTCACGCCAATCGCTAGGCCAACAACAGATAATGAACGGCATTACAATCGGTCTCATGTAATGACCCGAAACATTATAGAGAGATTGTTTGGCGTTTTAAAACATTTTTTAAGACGATTTGCATGTCTGCACTTTGGCCTCCGCACCAAATTAAGCACCAGATTGATTATAATAATTGTGGCTTGCTGTGTTTTGCACAACATAGCAAGAAGACACAGGGAAATTCATATTCGTTGTTGAGTTGGATGATGACCATTACATTGATGGTGACATCATTGATCCTAATGCTCTCATCCGTCGACCCACGAGGCAATTTTGTGAGGCCAACAGATTATTGGTCCAACACATTTTGTGAGTAGGCCCTACATAAGATACATTCATAATAATAATATTAAAATCAATACTGCGCAAAAAAATTTGAGAGAATAAATGATGAATTAATATTTACTTTTGATGTCGCACAGTAACATCTGAGATAATAAAAGATGTATTAACCCTTTCAGCACGGGGACCGTCTGTAGACGTCTGAATCTAACCAGAAATGCATAATGCATTTCTGATCTAACGTATATAAACGTCAGACGTCTAAAGGCGGTCCCTGCCCAGAAAGAATTAAAAATGAAGCAAATAAAGCAGAAAAAGCTAATAAAAATATTTATGAATATTTCAAATTAAAAAAAAAGATTAATTTCTTGGTTACATCGTTCTGCTTCATTTGGGTAGGCTACCTATGGTATGGGTGTAGGGCAATTATAATTTGTTTAAGTTCTTTTAGCGCGTGAACCGTCTATAGACGTCTGAATTTGACGTCTACAGACGTTAGAATCTGCCGTCTTAACGTCAACAGACGGTCCCCGTGCTGAAAGGGTTAATACATTTGTATTATCTCAGATGTTATTGTGCGTCATAAAAAGTTTTTAATAAGTCATCATTTATTATCTCATATTTTATACAAAATTTATTTTAGCGTTGTAAAGGCTAATATTTCATTGTCATATGTATGTACAATAAAATCTGAGATAAGAACATATTTCATTAATTCGATAGGTATATTAGTATTTAATTGCGATAGGCATGCATAGATGTGTGTATAATTTTGTTTGGTACATCACTGATTTGAAAATAAAGAAGTAGATACCTGCAATGTCCTAAAAAGTATTTTGATTTGCATTTCCATCAAATATAACAATAATATGTTATAATGTTGATTTTTTTCTAATGACTCCACACAATTATGAGTGTCGTCTATTAGTATTCCATGGATAATTATGATAATTTAGCTATTTTCATGATGTGATTTCAAGTTGCTATTGCCATCAACTTCCTTAACCTAATGCTAAATGGTTAACTTTTGGCAACATAGCACACCGGTTTATCATCGTGTTAAAGCAGCTTCTTGGGATGACATCAATTTTCGTTTTTAGTTTTGTAATGAAGTAGTGTAACCCCCAGATCATGATTTTATTTTTTTAAGAGTTTTAGGATTTAAAAAAAAAATATTATAAACATTTCTATGAATCCGCTTAAAACCCAAACAAACTTTTTGTATACCTAAACACTTGCTAAAGGACGGTTAAATGTTCCTACAGCATTGTACCACATGGTGATGCTGTCGGTCCAGCGTTGGGCAGACGATCATTGCTGCAGGTGTACCCCCTATGTCCTGACTATAAGACACCAATTAGCGGCGATTGCTCTGATCTTACCATCCAAGACGTGGGAATATGTGTTGTATATTGCTGACTTGATTTGTTCACATGGCAATATACGATCTGGAAATATAACTACACTGTATTTCACTCTTTTTCGGTGCTTTAAGATTGTTTTTTGACTTTTTTGTATTTTTAGTTAAGATACAATAAATACAATTTTCAAAATTGACAACATTGAAAATGTCTCATCCCAAGGGGTCCCTTTAAGCCAAAACCAGCTTCTGGCATACCGGTTAGCGTTAAACTGAAGGTTACAACACTGTTATAGCTAAACTCACACTAACCTAGCCTTGGGCATACGGAGAGCAGAATGACCTCATGTTACATTAATATTTTTATTTGGGCCAATATATTGAGTTTTCAACGGAACTTTAAACTTATTATTCTTAGCACGTTTTTGTAAGACGCTATTTCTCCCTGAGTTTTAATCTAATCAACTTGAAATTTTGACACAACATGGCCAGAGTAATCAGGAGGGGTGCTATGTTCTTCTGGATTTATCTATGATTTCGTGGATCACTATACTCTTGAATGGCAAAAGGCAGTTTCTGCTTACTTGTAAAGTGAGCAGACACTGCACTATGCTGCTCTTTAAATTCAAAAGGCAGTATCTGCTCACTTGTAAAGTGAGAAGATACTGCCTTTTGGATTGCACGCCAGAAGGCCTATAATAGGGTCCAATGTTGGTTCAATAGTGTACACGTCGGGTGATTTTTTATTCATTGCTAGGAGGGTGGACAGGGTGCCCCTATGTCCAGACTGACTCCACCCTTTAGTCTCTAGATTTGATAATAAAAATACATTTATCCAATGTTTTAATTCCGGGCCAGCGTCGCAGACAGTGGCCCAGTATTAAACCATTATTGTGTATTAGGTATGAACAGTTGAAACCTTAAAATAACAGTCGCAATTCTATTCAAACACAAAAAGTTGAAGCAATGTTGTTTTGATTTTGGGCTAACGTCTGGGATAGTGATACAACATTAAGTCAACAAAGAGACAAGTCAATGTGTGTACTAGGCACTCTGAATGCGATTCCATTTGACAAACAAATATATATCTATTTACAAGTGCAAAAGCTCGGTGGGGACTTCTAAAATTTGAAGTCTGAAGTCTGAATCTAAAATTCCAGTTCAGAATAGCTGCCAAAAAACTCATACGCGAAATTCCAATCAATCTGTCATAGTAAAAATAACCCAACAAAATTTAAATGGTCGCCACAAAAACTCATAAAACCTAGCCCAAATATTATTGTTACTTGAAAAGTCACAATTCCAATCTAGTATAATTTACTACTTTTCAAATATTTTTAAGGGTGCGTCAACACTGGTCAAGGGTCTATGTTCGAGCCCAATGGGGATTGTAGGTTATAAGACATAAATTTAGGTTAATTGTTTGAGTGTCAATTTACCCAGGCCTAGTCATATACGTTATTACTACTCATCATTTTAGAATACAAACATTTATAATTTCACCATCGTTATGTGTCAATGATATTTGTCCCCATAGTGTCTCGTATGTACAGTCATCATTGAAACAGTCACTACAACCCAAACGCCCCCAAACGGAACACTGACTTTCTGACTATGGCTCCGTTAATTATCTCCCATCACATATTTGTAAATGTCTGACGTCAAAGAAGACGACAATGCCATAATAGGCCTAACATAAATCACATTGCCCCATCAGACATGGCGGTATGTGTTTGACTATACAGCACAAACAACACCTCCGAGATAATTGTTTCACATTTATTGGGAAGTTGCTATAGGCCTTATGTAGGATATACACATTTTTAAAATTCTGTTTTATAAGAGAGCAATCTAGAAAACTAAATCAGTCACAAACACATTCGACTTGCGAGCACGGAACATACTTTATGAGCTGGAGAACAAAAGGAGCTGGTGATGATGACGTTTGTTTGATTGCATCAGGTGTAGCTAATATAACACACGTCTCTCTACCTTCCAATAGTCATTAATTACACACCTGGCCTGTCTACCCCATCATTAGTAAACTTCCACCACACCATAAAACGTGATGTATGATTATTTTAGAGATGTTTTATCTTTCAAATTGTTTGATTCAATTCTCAACACAGACTGTAACACTAAGTCAAATATAATAAATACTAATATTATCAATATTTGAATAATTTTTAATAAGTTTTTAAAATGAAATATAATGTTATGTGCAATAAATAAATCTACCTGTCAGTATTCTTCTCTCCACCCAGTCATTTATAAGTGAGTCTGAATGGAGTTGTTTCCAACATGCCTGTGTTTCCAACATGTCTGCTTTTCCATGCGGAAAACTGTTTGATAATAAACTTTAAAAACACATTCATGGACAAGTTAAATTTTATTTTGTCAAATCAAAGCTTGAATTTCTACTTTGTATTTCAAAAGTATAAAAACTGGCTGAATCTGACAAACTTGACGAATTTCTACTATTGACTAATAACTTTTCCGTTCCATTGATATTAAAGGGTGAAATCTTCTACTTTCCAGGTGCGTTTGTTCAAAGTTAGTTTAATTCTAATCCAATATTAGTTTAAAATCTTCTGTCGACTGGGTTTGCATGAATGGACTTTAGAACCACAAAGTCAATATAATAATGCGCAAATAAACAAATGAATCAAGGAAAAATAGTAAATAAATGACTATTTGAATGAATAGATAAGCAAGATGAAGCATGAATAATTGAATGAATAAATATATGATTGAAAGAATGAATGAATGAATGAATGAATGAATGAATGAATGAATGAATGAATGAATGAATGAATGAATGAATGAATGAATGAATGAATGAATGAATGAATGAATGAATGAATGAATATATAAAGCAATGAATGAAGAAATGAATGAGTAGGACTATGAATGTGTGAATGAATGACTCAATGAATGAATCAATAAATGAACTAATTAGTAAATAATGAAATGAAACTTATTATTCTTAGCACGTTTTTGTAAGACGCTATTTCTCCCTGAGTTCTAATCTAATCAACTTGAAATTTTGACACAACATTGCCAGAGTAATCAGGAGGGGTGCTATGTTCTTCTGGATTTATCTATGATTTCGTGGATCACTATACTCTTGAATGGCAAAAGGCAGTTTCTGCTTACTTGTAAAGTGAGCAGACACTGCACTATGCTGCTCTTCAAATTCAAAAGGCAGTATCTGCTCACTTGTAAAGTGAGAAGATACTGCCTTTTGGATTGCACGCCAGAAGGCCTATAATAGGGTCCAATGTTGGTTCAATAGTGTACACGTCGGGTGATTCTCCATTCATTGCTAGGAGGGTGGACAGGGTGCCCCTATGTCCAGACTGACTCCACCCTTTAGTCTCTAGATTTGATAATAAAAATACATTTATCCAATGTTCTAATTCCGGGCCAGCGTCGCAGACAGTGGCCCAGTATTAAACCATTATTGTGTATTAGGTATGAACAGTTGAAACCTTAAAATAACCGTCGCAATTCTATTCAAACACAAAAAGTTGAAGCAATGTTGTTTTGATTTTGGGCTAACGTCTGGGATAGTGATACAACATTAAGTCAACAAAGAGACAAGTCAATGTGTGTACTGGGCACTCTGAATGCGATTCCATTTGACAAACAAATATATATCTATTTACAAGTGCAAAAGCTCAGTGGGGACTTCTAAAATTTGAAGTCTGAAGTCTGAATCTAAAATTCCAGTTCAGAATAGCTGCCAAAAAACTCATACGCGAAATTCCAATCAATCTGTCATAGTAAAAATAACCCAACAAAATTTAAATGGTCGCCACAAAAACTCATAAAACCTAGCCCAAATATTATTGTTACTTGAAAAGTCACAATTCCAATCTAGTATAATTTACTACTTTTCAAATATTTTTAAGTGTGCGTCAACACTGGTCAAGGGTCTATGTCCGAGCCCAATGGGGAATGTAGGTTATAAGACATAAATTTAGGTTAATTGTTTGAGTGTCAATTAACCCAGGCCTAGTCATATACGTTATTACTACTCATCTTTTTAGAATACAAACATTGATAATTTCACCATCGTTATGTGTGAATGACATTTGTCCCCATAGTGTCTCGTATGTACAGTCATCATTGAAACAGTCACTACAACCCAAACGCCCCCCCCCCCCCCCACCCCCCCATTTACTGTTATGCATTTACCTTTTAAGCGCTAACCATGACCATGAATTGTTTTTAGATTACGGTTAAAATTAGATTATATTTGTGGCAAGTGATATTAAGGTTGTAGTCCCAACAAACAGAATAGGTTCGACTCATGTTTTTTAATGCTGGCTTACAATCTGCGACGCTGGCCCAGCATCAAACCAACATGGGATCAGCGCCCCATGTTTGTGCCACGACTTGCCTGTAGGAAAGGTCAGACTGCCTCTTCGACGATTGAACCCTCTATGTGTCGATGACAACTATATTATTTTGAACATTTTATTAATATTTCAATGGTAGGCATACGTTTTCAAGGTGAATTTTGTCTTCAATCCACAGAAATATTTAAACATGACTGTTTGACAAATCTGTAAAAAAAAACAGAAATACAAATGTTCTCTCATGTGAAGCTGTGTATCGCGTCAGGAAGACACAGCTTCAAGTGAGAGAAACTTTTTCGAATCAAATACTTAATGGGTTAAATAAGATGACGTGTCAGGTAATTATAATGTACGGAACACTGACTTTCTGCTGCACTATTATTTCCCACTATTATCTCCCATCACATATTTGTAAATGTCTGACGTCAAAGAAGACCATAATAGGCCATAATAGGCCATAATAGGCCTATAGTCAGGGGGTCAAATGCATATTTTTGGTCGAACCTGGAAAGTGGGTCCAAAGTTTTTTTCTCAATGTTTTCATGTTATATAGGTATTGTACTCCATGAAACTGCATGATGGCATTCTTACAACATTGAGCATTTTTATATAACACGTTTTATAAAATCGCGTCAATCGGGACGCAAAATAATGGTTTTACACGGTTCGAAAAATACAAATATTTATATAAAGCGCAAAACTAATCTATATTTGCCATCATTGGGAATAGTATGTCTTCAGTGTTAACAAAAGTGAAGTCCTAATTGTACAAATTGATTGAACCAGAAGTTTTGAGTTATGTGAACCCTTTGACCCCAAGGCCTTTCATAAATATAATTACCAGTGTAAAAACCTCAAATTTCACAATGTTTGAGTGTGACCTATTAAAATGAAATGAATTTCATTACGAACCTGAATATGATGTCGTAGAGTAACTATAAGACATATGTACCGCAATAATTGATATTCTATAAACATATCGACGAGATATATAATATATAATTTTGGCCATAGGTTTTAAAATTTTGTATACTACGTCATCCAACGATGCTAACACTTAACATCAAAACATTTGTTCAGAGATTTATACATTTTTAAAATAAGTCATTGTGTGGTGTATTGCCTCTGCCAAAGGAGGTTATGTTTCTGGTCGCAATGGTTTGTATGTCCGTCAGTAGGATTATTTACAAAGCAATGAATGGATTTGCATGAAACTTTTATCAGAGGTGCGTCTTGGGCCAAGGAACGATCCATTAAATTTGGAAATGATCCTGTTTAGTTTACGACCCGGATCCAATACACAATCACTGCGGCGGAAGTTTGCAGTCTCCGACTGACTGTCTAGTTCTATTTGATATGTCTATGTTTCTGCAAGTAACACCTATAACATTATACCTTTATGGCAACGTATGGGTGCTCCATGGCTAGATTCAATTGATGACAGGTATTGTTACCCCCAACCAAGCGTTATGCTTTGTGAATAAAAATAAATTTGAAATTATTTTTATTCATTTGGAATTACTTGTGCGAACTGTTCGTCGTGATTGATAATTCAGACTAAGAGGGCTCAGCAGCGAATGACAAGAAATCATGACCCATCCACAGTCTATGTTTTCTTTTAAACGCGATAAAACAACAATTAAAAGGTTTTCAAAAGAGTCATCAAGACGACCGCAGATTATCATGATCTTGATAAAGTGTTTATCAGATACTATGATCAAAAAAATTGTGACATGCCTGCGTCTTTCGCTCTACCAGAGTTGCCACTAAACCAAGAGAGCGAAGTAAACATGTTAGAGAAGGGCCAATGAAGGGTCAATTTTATGGGCATTTTTTTCATGAAATCTACAAACCATCAAACTGTCAAACTGAATAATTTGTAGAAAAGCAGACAGTGTGTGACACTCAAATCACTCGTAGCATAATTATACATAATTGTATAGGCTTACCACATATTGATATGCCACATGCACACTATGACACTGCTATAACAGGTATGACACATTTCCAGTCATTGGCGACAGGCCCCTATTCACAATTATGAAATCAAATCTGCAACTGCATAAAATGATGGCAGATGTCCTTTGGGTGTATCCAGATAATTGCTTGCCAGAGACATTTCTTCATGGGTGTCATCGGTGTACAACTCTGATGCAGGATCAGTACCGTGGTGCAGACTTTCATTTATGCATTTAAACACAAAATAAAGCCAATGTTACCCAAGATAATGTGATGATAAATGAACCCTAGCACCCGCAGGGTGGTAAGAGTGAGATAAAGGCAACGCAACTTGTTTAAAAGCTGCTTTTAGCCTTTCCAATTCTTCGTCAGTATACAAAACTCATTGAAGATGTCTGGTTGGCAAGGGTGGCAAGGAACCTGGAAACGGAAGCATTTTAAAATTTAATTAATTCAGATGCACCGTCGGCGAACAGAGGGTCGCGGTGGTCTAAATGAGGTGTTGAATCAGCCAGTAGCTATCCTGTATCTCGTGTCTTATCTCGCAAAGTCAGAATGAAAATAGGCTGATACAGTTGTAATTTTATTTAGCAGATCATTTAAATGTACATCTGATAATTTATTTTATAAAACCTATGTTTCTTATGCATATTTAAATTCACTTAGTATGTTAACATACTTAAAATTGAGCTCTGCGCTTGCTGTCCAACATGTTGCTTTCCAAGATAATGTTACTACATCTAGTCTTTAATATATGCGTTACTACAATTCCAGCACTAAATTTTGTGCACGAATAGCCAGATGTAGGGTATCTAACCTGAAACATATCCCTGTTCCAACAGCTTTGGTGACTGCTGCTAGCAATAACAGGATGAAGATCTTATTCAAAACATACACAAGAGCACATGCACACTCTTTATACCAGGACCGATCTAAATAGCAAAAATCCGAAAGTCGCATAATAAGACGATAATCACTAAGGATTTGACAACAGCACATAGTTACACAGCTTTAGGAGACAAATATTGATATTCCCATTATAATGCAATCGCCTATACATAATGTGTCATAGAAATTAAAGTGACCACTGCTGAATATTTTGACCTCATTCCTAACCTGCTGCCAGGACCCTCCTTGTCACGATGTGATACTATGGTTGGATGCTTTGGTATTGGTATTATCGGAGATATTAATGTCTTTTGGCTCGATGTAGTAAGGAACTTATTCTGTGGTTAGTAACACGGCAAGGGGAGCATCACCTGTTGATACTTATGTTAATTACCATCACCTGGGCAAGCCTTCCGGGAACATTTGAAAATAGAACTTTTTGCTTGAGCCACAGATGTTAGATCCGTTAGCATATGAATGGAGCATAGACGGGAATATGTTATGTTCAACTACAGTCCCTGAATGAAGTCAACTGATCTCAGATTCCATCTCAACTGGTCCCTAATTACATTAAAAAATCTTCATATGGTTGCTCCAGTAAGAACTATGTCATAGTGTTCGATGTGGAAGCAACAAAGCAGGAATACAGGACGCATCGCCATTGTCTAGGAATATGATGCATACTACTACTATATGAACACAGATGATGAAACAAACAATGAACAGGGAGGTAGTAGTAGCTGTAATATAAATATATAGCAAATGACAAAATTATGGCGAAGGTGGTGGCATCATTGCTGATTATTTAACTTGTTTAAGATAAAGAACTATTTTTTTCAATACCTATTACGTACAATTTTGGTAGTTTAGCAGGTACAGTAACCTCTGAATTATTACACCACATATTGATAATTGATGTATCCATATAGTCAGATATAGATATGCTGTGATATTGGAACTATAAATAAGAAACAAAAAGCCTAAATATCGTGAATTATTTAGTCATATGTTAAACTGTTATAGCACAAGAAGGGAACATATACGTCACAGTTAAATTCAGACCATATTTTCATTGATGAACAAACTTATTTCGCACAATACAATTATTTGCCTTGACACAGATGCTGGGATTTAACTATACCCAATTAGGGCCCACAAATTTCCTCTGTGTGTCTCAATAGCGGCCGGGCATCTAAACATTGGGAAAGTGTTGGGTCAATGCAGCCCATCAGCGTCACAGATAATGGCCCAACATTGGGTTAGTGGATCATGATCTGGCCCATGCAATAGAATGCCAGCGTGTAATACATTGCTACACTATTCAAACAATATAATAATCCCCTTATCTTTCATTCCAGCAAACATATACATGTACGGTCACGTCGGCCACATTGGGAGTGTGGCCTAGATGAGCGAGACTATGTGAGCGACAGGTTATCTAGTTAATTAGGATTATGACACTTCATAACAAAAACCTAAATTATAAGACAATGAATACAGGTTCAGCTATGGAAACATGTAGAAATGTGGAGGATGTAATATACAAACGTTACTGAATTAGGCATGTTTGACCTGATTTTGTGACCTTTGACCTTGAACTATAGCTTTGACCTTTGACCCAATGATATGTAATATTAATATACATTAATATACAAACAATAAACTAATAACTATCAGTTGTGTGAATATATAAAGTGATTTACTGTTTTTCACGATCACGTAAAACCACTATTTTGTGCCGCGATAGGCAAAAAAATGTAAAACTCGTTATTTCAAAATGCTCAATGCTGTGAGAATGCTATCACGCGGTTTCATAGAGTACAATACCCATATAACATGAAAACATCGAGAAAAAACTTTGGACCCACTTTCCAGGTTCAGCTCCTGGCCCCCTGACTACTAACATAAATCACATTGACACATCAGACATGGCGGTATGTGTTTGACTATACAGCACAAACAACACCTCCGAGATAATTGTTTCACAGTTATTGGGAAGTTGCTATAGGCCTTATGTAGGATATACACAATTTTTAAAAGCTATTCATCCCTGAGTTTCCCTGCTATTCTGTAAATATCAAATTGTTTCTGAACTCATACAACGGACAAGCCCCAAAAGCAAAACAAAATTACCCTCATTTACAGTCTATTGGGAGAGAAAGCTGCGTCCTAACATATATTTAGGTAATGGAAACGATAATGATTTTGTTGCCTCATACTTCGACAGCATAACCCATATTGAAGCACGTGTTGTCATGACAACATGAATGTTACTGGCTAAATCAACTTTAAATCACCTCAAATGCATGTAATATTATAAAACGATCACATTATTAATCCTGTTTAATATGAGAAAAACTTGTGTAGGTGACAAAGACCACTGTATTTGGCCATGTTTTATAGTTACGTGTAGATTACAACAAGCATGGACCCTGAATTATGTGCGTGTGCAATATGTATGTAATCTCACCGTGGCTTTCTTAGATATGCTCCGGAAACGTGATTGTTATTTTCGATCAGAGATGTAGGTGAAAAAGTAGGTCAAATGTCATGACCTCCAAAAGGCATATATACACTCCCTAGTAATGAGTGTGCAATATGAAATAAATTCCTCTGAAAACCTAAAATATACTCGTTTTTTTTCACATAGCCAATTGCCATAGATATGCTCTTCCCAATATAAAAAATATTTTTTATTGAAAACGACTCTATTGTATAAAAAATTGCTATTTCTTATAGTGTGAGAACGAAATCAATTCACGTTTCAGTTACATTACCATATTTACCAGAAAGAGTTATTCAAGACATAAACATAAACTTAAACATACAGACCACCCACCAATGTGTGTTCAATCTACATCAGTCAATACCTGAGCGAGCTTAAGCATAACACGTAAACATACAGGCCATAATGTGGACTCCGGCTGCCTCAACCAACCCATTGACCCATCCATTCATCAATTCATGAATGGATAGATCAAAGTTGATTGATTGATTGATTGATTGATTGATTGATTGATTGATTGATTGATTGATTGATTGATTGATTGATTGATTGATTGATTGATTGATTGATTGATTGATTGATTGATTGATGGGTGGATGGATTGATTGATTGATTGATTGATTGATGGATGGATGGATGGATGAATGGGTGGATGGATGGATGGATGGATGGATGGATGGATGGATGGATGATGAATGAATGGATGGATAAATGGATGAATGATGGATGGATGGATGGATGCTGAGTACTATGATCTCCTGAAAGAAAACATGCTCAATTCTGAGTTTAGCAATGTGTTCATGATCAGATACAATAGCTGGTGAATAAATAGATAGATACATGCACAGATAATTATGGGTTCTGGTTTCGTAATGGTCATAAGACATAAACAAGTGAAGGCAGTTTTCAGATGACTACTACATAATTATGTATAATTAATAGCCATGTGTAGCATTACAAATGAAAAAAACGTTTCGAGAGTAATTATTTATTAAAGAGTCGAGTATCATTTTCTGAGAGAGGTGAATAATGTCGAATGTTCACATTCTTGTGGTATAATTATTCTCACAGAACTCATTCTATATAATTGTCTGGATTTAGCAAAATAACATATATTCAGTCACGTTGTACTTTTCATATAATTCTAAAATATATTTCAAATACAACATATTATAATTTTACGTTGATACATTATGCTGGTTTCGTAATGGTCATAAGACATAAACAAGTGAAGGCAGTTTTCAGATGACGTGCGTTTGAACTTTTCTACTACATAATTATGTATAATTAATAGCCATGTGTAGCATTACAAATGAAAAAAACGTTTCGAGAGTAATTATTTATTGAAGAGTCGAGTATCATTTTCGGAGAGAGGTGAATAATGTCGAATGTTCACATTCTTGTGGTATAATTATTCTCACAGAACTCATTTTATATAATTGTCTGGATTTAGCAAAATAACACATATTCAGTCACGTTGTACTTTTCATATAATTCTAAAATATATTTCAAATACAACATATTATAATTTTACGTTGATACATTATGCTGTTGCTATTGTTGTATTCTTAGTTTATTCAACCCTCTGAGGTGTCCATATCACTAGAAAGCACAATCAACGGTGGCCCAACACAAATATTCAGAAACAAACTGAGCAATTATTGAACAGTTACTTAGTCGAATGTGATTATTGTCTAAGTCATACATTTTTTATATTGGCAATGTGTAACTTGGCTTAATTTTTTTCTGGTTTATAAGAGAGCAATCTAGAAAACTAAATCAGTCACAAACACATTCGACTTGCGAGCACGGAACATACTTTATGAGCTGGAGAACAAAAGGAGCTTGTGATGATGACGTTTGTTTGATTGCATCAGGTGTAGCTAATATAACACACGTCTCTCTACCTTCCAATAGTCATTAATTACACACCTGGCCTGTCTACCCCATCATTAGTAAACTTCCACCACACCATAAAACGTGATGTATGATTATCTTAGAGATGTTTCATCTTTCAAATCGTTTGATTCAATTCTCAACACAGACTGTAACACTAAGTCAAATATAATAAATACTAATATTATCAATATTTGAATAATTTTTAATAAGTGTTTAAAGAGAAATATAATGTTATGTGCAATAAATAAATCTACCTGTCAGTATTCTTCTCTCCATCCAGTCATTTATAAGTGAGTCTGAATGGAGTTGTTTCCAACATGCCTGTGTTTCCAACATGTCTGCTTTTCCATGCGGAAAACTGTTTGATAATAAACTTTAAAAACACATTCATGGACAAGTTAAATTTTATTTTGTCAGATCAAAGCTTGAATTTCTACTTTGTATTTCAAAAGTATAAAAACTGGCTGAATCTGACAAACTTGACGAATTTCTACTATTGACTAATAACTTTTCCGTTCCATTGATATTAAAGGGTGAAATCTGCTACTTTCCAGGTGCGTTTGTTCAAAGTTAGTTTAATTCTAATCCAACATTAACATCTTCTGTCGACTGGGTTTGCATGAATGGACTTTAGAACCACAAAGTCAATATAATAATGCGCAAATAAACGAATGAATCAAGGAAAAATAGTAAATAAATGACTATTTGAATGAATAGATAAGCAAGATGAAGCATGAATAATTGCATGAATAAATGAATGAATAAATATATGATTGAAAGAATGAATGAATGAATGAATGAATGAATGAATGAATGAATGAATGAATAAATGAATGAATGAATATATAAAGCAATGAATGAAGAAATGAATGAGTAGGACTATGAATGTGTGAATGAATGACTCAATGAATGAATCAATAAATGAACTTATTAGTAAATAATGAAATGATCGAGGTCCGAAATCACCGTAAATCATTTTAATTTCGGACGGTGTGCGGTGAATTCAGACGGCGCGGTGATTTCGGTCGGTGATTACGGACGGTGTGCGTCGAATTCGGACGCCCAACATATAGTATTCTTATATGCGCACACTTATATTATGCGTTTTGTGGCTTCAATGTAGCACTCTGCCTTAGTTCATCTGCGAAGCTGGACCTCAAAGGTGTGTGATATCTTGTCAGTGACACAATTCTGTGAAACTCAATGACCTCACCTCCTGTGTTTTCACCGAGCTGGCTAATACAATGAAGTATGGAAAATGAAATGAATCGGGCTTTAGGCCACCTTTGTCCACATATAGGCTAAACTGGGCCAGGAGAACCTCCTGAGGATGGTGAGATGATTGAGATGACACTGTCCTCCAGACACAGGATTCGAAATTCGAGCCCTGGCTGTCTGAGGCCGAGCACGCTACCTTTCGGTCACGGAGGCTCCCCACAATACTAACTTTCACACGTGGATAGGGAAGAAACAATTTTGTTTCTTTCAAACCGCCGAGACCGGGAACCGAACCCCGGACTATGGCGTGAAAGGCAGCGGTGCTAACCACTACCCTAGGGCCCCCGCCCTGAAGTATGGAGGAGGGTTCTTATATACCCTTGTTTTCACCGAGTGATGTCACTGCGTTTCACAGAATAAAGTATGGGGGAGGAGGTGTTATACAACCTTGTTTTCACCGAGTGACGTCACTGCGTTTCACAGAATACTATATCGTTCCTCAGGTATTTATAAATTATTCGCAAAATAACTTTCAATTGAGCTGGGATATGATGAAGAAAAATATCTGAATCTAGTTTTTCAACTTTACTGGTAAATAATAACATACAGTCATATAAAAACGAACCATAACTATTCTACTCCCGACCAATGAAATACTGGCTCAGCCTGTCACATGACGGGATTATTAAATTAATGGTAGAATATCATACTTGGGCCATTACCCCACCCCATATAATGGCCAGTGATCCACTAACCATAACGTGTGTTGAAAAATGATTTCATCAATAATTATTAACCTCACATGTTAATTCTCCACAAAAGCGTATTCTTCGAACCCGATTTTTTTAAATGACACATAACTATATAACCATCCAGGCTTTAATGTGGCATAGTTGTAAGATGACACCAAGGTGATTTCACGACCATTTCAAGATAAAATAAGCAGATATTTTAGTGTAAGAAAATTGCATTATTGCAAACTTGGGCGGCTAACGAAGATACGTATTATTGCAAACTTGGTTGGCCACCGAGGATACGTATTATTGTAAACTTGGTTGGCCACCGAGGATACGCATTATTGTAAACTTGGTTGGCCACCGAGGATACGTATTATTGTAAACTTGATTGGCCACCAAGGATACGTATTATTGTAAACTTGGTTGGCCACCGAGGATACGTATTATTGTAAACTTGGGCAGATAATGGTTAACGACGTGACCATATATGTGTGGGCGTCTTATTTTAGAATGATTCACATTATTGAATAATTATAGCAACATTTCGTATGAACTTGCGTGATGGATTCGTGTTAAAAACACGAGTTAAATATGCTTCTTAGAAAAATGGTTTTAATTTGTCATTTTCATTACCAAATATTTCATGTCGTGTTAACGTACGCATTGCACGTGGGTAGCCCGGCAATTGCTAAGTGGTTGCCCTCATATCGTTGAATCATTTGCATTTGATATCTACATGTCGTCGTCTCGGATTTCATGGGTCTTCTGAGCCACTCAAATGAGTGGCAGATAGGACCCCTTAACCTCGATATGACGATAGGATTCATAGATGCAGAAAAAAATCTTAGAAGACATTAGTGTGAATTGTGACGAAATATTATAGGTAAAAGGTATTTTAAATTAAATGATGCGTATTTCATCAATAGGTAAGCAAACAAATGAAATGAAATGAATCAGGCTTTAGGCCACCTTTGTGCACATGTAGGCTAAACTGGGCCACGAGAACTTCCTGAGGATGGTGAGATGATTGAGATGACACTGTCCTCCAGACACAGGATTCGAAATTCGAACCCTGGCGGTCTGAGGCCGAGCACGCTACCTCTCGGTCACGGAGGCTCCCCACAATACTGACTTTCACACGTGGATGGGGAAGACACTTTTTGTTCCTTTCAAACTGCCGAGACCGGGAACCGAACCCCGAACTCTGGCGTGAAATGACTGTATAGACAGCTTTTTTCTATTACCGAGTTGGGAAAAAGAACGATGTTATGTAATGAGTAAAATATATTGTTACTTTCAAACCACTAAATAGTTTTTTTTGCCATTATTCTTCATTCGACCATGTAAATAAATCTATAAATTAATATAAAACAGGCGTTGTGTTCTTGACGTTATCTCGCAAATTATATTTAGCGGCGCAGATTTTGTCCAGGCTTTTCAATTCGGTGTCATTAATGTACACGACTTTAAATACTATAGAAGTATTTCGCTAGGACAAATGTTATAAATGTTATGTCAAGTAAATAAAATACAGAAATAATACTGATGTGACGATAGCACTTTAATATTATGATCTGTCAAGCGGGAATGCAGCCCCTTATTTTATTTCATTTGGCTTGATGCATACAATACATATCACTTACAAAATAATATTACCATGACATATATACTGTAAAAATGTATGCAAGGGATGTCACTGCAGGTGACCATACAACCTGGTTTTACATCGAAAACAATTTTTTTACTAAAATGTGAACCTTTGCAAGAGTAAAATTCTGAAATTTCCCTCACCCCAGGAAATTTTTTTAATTTTTGCACTTGTATGTTGAGATATTTTCAATATAGTTTGCAGTCTTCAGAATCTGTTTCAGAAGCAGTGGAGTGTGTGGCAAAACATGTAAGCCACACCACAGTCTTCTGCCGTGCTGTAGGCCTATGTACGCGAGGTCACCATTGGGAAAGCACTGCACATTAATTAATTGTGCAATGACAGCCTAATGCTAGACTGTTTCCACCAACAATAACCAGGATTAACAAATGGAATGATTTTTGTAGTTGAATAGAATTTTGGATATGGATGGATGAAACAGATGGAACATACAAGTTCAGAACAATAGGTTACTGTATACAGATCATCGACGACTATGATCTATTGTTCAAGCGATTATTTCTGTCAACGCAAATTCCAGCTCCAAGTCAGGATAAATATATTTATTTATGAAAAAGAGACATTTCCCAAAGTGAATTATCTGATTAATTTAGCATAAATATCTACTAAATAATGTTTTATCAATTTCAATGTTTGGCACATGCTTGAAAGCGTATGTATCCGGTCCCAGCATCACAAGGGTTAACACGAGGTCCTAGCAGCACAAGGGTTAAGACGAGGCCCCAGCAGCACAAGGGTTAACACGAGGTCTCAGCATCACAAGGGTTAACACGAGGTCCTAGCAGCACAAGGGTTAGCACGAGTACCTAGCATCACAAGAGTTAGCACGAGGTCACAGCAGCACAAGGATTAACACGAGGTCCTAGCAGCACAAGGGTTAACACGAGGTCCCAGCAGCACAAGGGTTAACATGAGGCCAAGAATTTATGAATAATTTGCATAATGCTGCTCTCACACATAAGCGAATATGCTAGCGAATATAGCGAATATGTATCCTTGAAATTCGCAGTGAATTCGCCCAAAAAATTGTGAATAGAAAGCGAATATTTTCACCTCAAGTCATCCCTCGACCTCTCCTTACGAATATGTTGTAAATGCACTGCGAATGCTTGCCAATGCCTTACAAGTTGCTAACAATCGTTGCGAATGGTGCAAATGGTCTTAAGAATAAATGCTGCGACTGCCTTGCGAATGTTATGAATGCTTGCGAATGCTTACAAATGGGCTTGACAACGTTACAAACGTACTTATGAATGATACGAATGTCTTACCAACGAATAATGCGAATATTTGATGACGAGGCTGTGTTTGGTATAAATACGGAGTGAATATGACGCTGGGCTCATTGTTTTTTTTAATTTACAGAGGTACGACATTCGCAAGGAATGGGAAACGGCGAATTTTACAAACGCCTTGCAAATGCCTTGCGAACGTTGCAAGTGCTTCCGAATGCCTTACTAACGTTACCAATGGCTTGCGAATGCTTACGAATATTGACGGCGAATGACAGTATTTGCAACATTCACATAAATTTAGGAGACGCTTTACAAACGCTTACAAATACTCGGCGAGTGTTGCGAATTTTGAGCAAAAGTCAAATCTTTTAATTCGTAAGCACATTCCCAAGCATATTCGCCTATGTGTGAGAGCAGCATTAGTAAAAAAAATTCCATCGCTCCCATAAAAAAAGTGTTTAGTATTTTTCAATCGGTTTATTTTATGTTCTTGGCCTCAGCAAACTCTGCAAAAATGCCTTTCGTCTCTTCGTCTCTTTTCCTGCAGAGTGTATAGAATAAAATGGTCGACTTGCGAATTCTGTGAAAATCAATGACCTCGACCTCCTTTGTTTTCACTGAGCTTGCTAATACAATGAAGTATGGGAGAGGGTTCTTATATAATATTTTTTTCACCGAGTGACGTCACTGCGTTTCACAGTATGAAGTTTGGGGGAAGGGGGTATTATATAACCTTGTTTTCACCGAATGACGTCACTGCGTTTCACATACTTCTGTGAAACGCAGTGACGTCATTGGAAACCCTTTTTGAACGGATACTCGGTGAAAACAATAATATATAATACCCCCTCCCCCATACTTTATTGTATCTGATAGCTCGGCGAAAACATTGCAGGTCAAAGCTATTGGGTTTCACAGAAGTTCACCATGCAAATGCCCTTTAAAGGGACATGCCCAGGCTAAAATCATAAAATAATCGGTGATTTTATTTTGGCTTATTAATATGACCATATGATGTGAACATGTCCATAGACTAGAACTGCAAAAGTTTTTTAATTTTTGTGCTGCGCATTTACCAGTTAGGCTAGATCTAGAGACGAATTCCTGATTTTTAATTATTGACAACCATGTCAAAAATAAGAATTACGGGAATTTCGTCTCTATATCTTGCCTAGTTAGGCTAGATATAGAGACGAATTCCTGATTTTTAATTATTGACAACCATGTCAAAAATACGGGAATTTCGTCTCTATATCTAGCCTAACTGTTAAGTAGTCATATTAATAAGCTAAAATAAAATCACCGATTTTCTGATGATTTTAGACCTGGGTATGTCCCTTTAACCGCCAAATATAGGCCTACAATAATATCTACTATGTTTTTAGGTTGGCAAAACAGCAATGCTTACAACGTACACAGATATCTGGGCACAGAGCGGGACGGATACCCAGCACACCCGGCCGAGACGTTGAACCAATGTTAGCTCCATGTTGGAGCAGCGTCTTAACATGGAATGTCGAGAACCAATGTTTTATGTAATGCTGTGCCAGCGTCGCAGACAGAGGACCAGTAATACCCCAGCATTGGGTCAACGTCTCGCGTTAGCTGGATGTGACCTGATGTCAGTCAGCTGTACGGCGTAAGATGACGATTAAGAATTAATAATAACTAAACAACATCAAACTGGTAAAATCATAGCAAAGCATTAGTTGAGTGATTTCACGTTTTGAGTCCACTGTCATATTGTACACTATCCGGCGTATTCATAAAAGAGGTTTTACCAAACCCGAGCTTAGCGTTAACACGAGTGTAACTAAACATACAACTGCGAAATGGGCATGCGTGCACTGTAGGCCCCTGAAACTTTTCACTGTTGAAACAACGGTAAATTGCTGGCAGAAAAAACGCCAGCAATGTACCGTTAAAACGACAGTGGAATGTAGGTCCGGTAAGTTGCTGGTATTCACAAAACGGCGAATCACCGTGCAAAAGACAGTGCACTGTAGGTACGGTAAATTACTGGATTAAGCCGTATAAACGGTAAGTTACTGTACCTTCATTGAAAATATTAAATACAGTAAATTACTGTAATCAATACGTCAAACTGCCATCTTAAATTTCTCTACCATCCAAAAAAACGCCCACTGAATTATTCTAAGCTTTATGTTTTGGCAGCTAAAAACGCTGTTGCAAAGTAATCAATTGAGTCACCAGAACAACAGGCAACAATTCAATTAACAATTGTATTCCATATAAAATTTATTTTATATCAAACAATCTCACATGATATTTTATAAAACAATATTACATAGGCCTACATCATATTATCAGAAACATATTTAATCACCCTAAGCAAAATGATACAAATTTAATCATCCCAAATAATAGTTATGATCGTCATTCTAAAAACCACAGGTGCTTTATAGCTGTATCCTATCCATCCCATTTATTTCATTAACAAAGAATGTCTCATCTGGTTTCAGAGATTATAATATTGACTCCAGACCACTGTGCAGAAGGGAAGTTGTATTTATCAGAGTTTAGCATACAATAAACTAGACTAGGCCTACATGCCAGTCTTCCCAGAGTCTCAATTCAATTTATAGAATTCAATGTTTGTGAAGTCATTTGTGAAGGACATCTCTCTCGATAGCTTCAATACTTTATGGCTTATGATGGGCGGGATGTTTCTTCAACAGATCCTACAAAGAAAACATATAGACCTAAGTAAGTTATACAAACAAAACTCATATCACAAAAGATTAAATCAATGCAAAAATAAATTGAGCGTCTGTATTATTCTATATAGGCCTAGGCCTACTTACAAAATGGTTAATTGCTGTACAAGTAACAGTGCACTATATATGTACGGTAAGTTACTGTGGTATAGGCCACATATAAAGTACCTTCCACGTGTAATCACACTGCAACATGAACTCGTATTATAAAGTAAGCAACGATTCATTTTGATATGCCACTTAAGTCTATCCGCATTCATGATATTGGCAGAGCTATTTTAATTATATTTTAATATATTACACTAAGAAATTGAGAATACTTACATAAATTGAAGTTGTATTGTTTTTCTCAGTTCAAGATGGCGTCGCCTGCTGGGATTCTGGCTATCCCAGAATGCACCATGCAAATGTCGAAAAAACAGCCATCCGCTGTTTATACGGTAATTCGCTGTTAAAAAACTATGCAGCAACAGTGAATGTAGTTTATAACAGTGAATTACTGTTAAATCAACAGTACGGTAAACTGTTGTCAAATTAAACATTAAATGGATGTAAAAACAACAGCAAAGTTTTACAGTGTGGGATGGTCAGGTGAAGGCCTAGATTAGCCTATAGAGTACACTTGACTATATTAATATCAGCAACTGAACTAATTACAAGATACTACTCCAACGAGAAATTGGCCCAAAGTTGTTTTA
The DNA here is from genome assembly GCA_964017125.1 of Flabesymbios commensalis. NCBI lineage: Eukaryota > Metazoa > Annelida > Polychaeta > Terebellida > Flabelligeridae > Flabesymbios > Flabesymbios commensalis. The sequence goes on along the minus strand of OZ024906.1, from coordinate 38,042,520 downwards.
ATGTTAGACCAACGTCTGCGACGTTGACCGACATTAAAACAACATTTGGTGAGTGTGCCTTGTTGGCTGGGAAAGCACTCACTGTTAATATGGGTGAGTCAACTGTTTCCAGACCCCCATGGCAACACAACTGTTTGTGTCTCAACACTAAGCCCACATAAGAGAATTGGTGAATTATTTCCTCATATATGTCGCTCAAGTATATAGAGTTTATATGATTTGGGAACTTGCTCATAATGCGGCGAAGTGTATGAAACGCATTATAGTATTATTATCTTGGCTGATAACTGTGGATGCGGGGTGATATGTCATTGTGGAATGTCCAGGGGGCACTGTTGCATCCTGGGGACACCCTTGTCCAGTGTATTTTGACAGTTGACTATACCTTTAACAAAACTTCAGAATGCCGTTAAAACCGGCTGGTTTTACAGTTTGATCGACGTTCATGCACACAAATGATGGTTACCCACATCCAAAATGCATACAATTTGTGTACACAGCATACACAATTTCTACTCAGGTAAAAGCGCGTTCCCGATAACACGATACGTCAATACAATGTTGGTTTAACGTTCGGCCCGTGTTGCAGACAGCGGTACATCATTAATCCAACAGTGGGCTAAGGTCTATTGTTTACTGGGTCGAAGAAAGAGATCATTTGCCCCTTTATAGAGCCTGTAATCAATATCATATAGAAGATAATTATTCTGTTATCGTTTTAATGCAATATTACTGACATATGTTTGTGTCATATTATAATTACACATGTTGCTCAGAATTCAAATATCCGTTGTATAAAATATTAAGCACAACTTTCCGATAATAATCATTGTTAATCCGATAGGGCGGGGGCCCTGGTGCAGTGGTTCAAGCTACCTGCTTGGAAAGTTGGAGATCGCCGGTTCGAACCCCACTCTGGCCTTCAAGTTAGAAAAAAACAAAATGTTTCTTCCCCGCTCACTCGTAAAAATGCAATATGTGTCTCAGTCTCTGTCTGTCTCTGTCTATGGCTCTGACTCTGGCTCTGGTTCTGCCTCTGCCTGCCTCTGTCTCTGGCTCTGTCTCTGCCTCTGGCTCTGTCTCTGGCTCTGTCTGTCTCTGGCTCTGTCTCTGTATCTGGCTCTGTCTGTCTCTGGCTCTGCCTCTGTCTGTCTATGGCTCTGTCTCAGGCTATGTCTCTGTCTGACTCTGTCTGTCTCTGGCTCTGTCTCTGTCTGTCTCTGTCTCTTGCTCTGACTCTGCCTGTCTTTGGCTCTGGCTCTGTCTCTTGCTCTGTCTCTGGCTCGCTCTCGCGCTCCTTCAGAAACAGTGGCCCCGTCCAAGCATGTTAGCCTCGCTAGCATGTTAGTGGTAGTTCCTTCTAGTTTTGGCCATCATACCGCTATGGTGGGGACGCTCGGAGCTTATATTTTACCGTGATACTTTCTCTAAATTATTCTGAACCCTTTCAGCGCGGGGAACATCATTAGACGTAAACGACTCCCACACTGAAAGGAATTAGCGAATTGTTATGTCCGTAGACCCATAACATAGATATTCAAATGAAGCAGGAAGAGCTAACTAAGCTATTTGTGATGATTTCAAATTGGAACAACTCTTTGGTCTCCAAAATATTTCAGCATTTTGTGTTAAACCACCTAGACATTAATGAATTATTATTTATTTGGCCAACGTTCTAAGGTATGTGGTCCATCAAAAGTGAATATTTTTAATCAGTTACGTGAAACGTCTGACCTGTTTTTAACTAGGCAATGTTGATGGGTTGAATCAGATTTAGGTTCTAAAGTATATTTTTTATACCACTCCATGACGGAGACTTATTCCTGAGGTCACATAGTGAGCGCACGATATTACTGCAATACATGTTTCAAATTACTGTTATCAATATTACACCTAGCTATAAACAAAAAAATGCATATTTGTGAATTAATTTATACTATTCGCCTTCTGTTCTGTGAGTAGAGTAGGCCCATGGTTTATTCTCTTCCAGTCTGTGACGATTATGCGTTTCTGAGGGTAGTAACAATCTGTTCAATTTGTCCCTGTATTAAGACTGATTAAGGCAAAGTGAACACTATTATCATCGGTTGTTTAGAATAAGTTATTATCGCCTTTATCCAAGGTACCATTTGCGGTTTACCAAAAAGTTTTGAAATAGCATTGTGTTTATGTTTATAATAATATTTGAGGAACTATAGAATGTATGGTGAAATTTTTTTTTTGAAAAAGTCAAAGATACATTGTGAGCGCGTAATCCCAAGTACCACTAGTCCGTATTACTCATACTTTTTATGTAGGCACTTACCTGCCTGAGTACGCAATGAAAAGGTTTTGGTCATAGCGCAATGATTTTTAGTGATTGTCAATTAAAATGCTTGGCAGAGATGCATTCGTTTTCGCCTTATAGGGAAAACACATCATTTCAACAAGGGCTCAGGGGCACATATTTTCTGTATTTTACTTCTCTGTACATATAATAGTATTCTATCGGGTGGTGAAAAGTGTAGGGGGGTAGGCCTACTATCCTGTTTATTAATAAAATGTAAGTATTATGATTTAGTGCTTTGTTTACAATTGTACCGGAACTATGTAATGGTGGTTGTTATAGCTACTAGAGAATTTAATAATGTACAGACAAGAAGTAGGTAATCCTTTTGTGGATAACTTTTGTTTTACTCTGCGACCATGTGAACACATTCAATTATAAAGTTAATAATGAGATAATAATAATTACGAATGTTGCACTTGCATTTATTAATTTTTAAACATGAAGAAAATCATATCACACATAAAATAATGTCGATCTTGTTTATGTTTCTAATACAGATAAAATAAAAATAGCCAGTGACTTTGAGTGTTCATATAGAGTGTCCATATATATTCTTCTAAAACCACTGGCGTCTCGCTGAAAATAAAATAATGAATGGATCAATGAGACATAATTATTTTTTTAATATGTTTTATTCGTGGTGATCAAATTCGAAATTTCCATTTAATATTTTGATAAAAAAAATTACAATATGATAACTACAGGAACTTAAATATTTGTTGGCATAAATTAGGTAGATAGGCATACTTACAATTTTATCTCTCATACACTACTGTATCGTGTGTATACGGGGCAGTCGTGTCTCCAGGAGAATGATCTAAAAATTGTATCGCTGTACCTTTATCCTGTACAAAGAAAACAAAAACAAATAACCCTGCTGCTTTTCTGTGGTTTAAATAAGAAAGGTTGGAATAGTTATTTAGCCCAGTGGATTTGGTGTTGATTAAATACGAAAATATTTCTTAACCAGCTGTTTTTCTGTAGGTTAAAGAAGGTTTAAATAGTTTAATAGCCCAGGTGATTTTCTGCGGATTAAATAAGAAGGTTGGGACAGTTATCTAGCCTGGTGTATTTGTTGTGGATTAAATATGAAGGTTGGAAAATCGCTCTGTAACACAGCAGTTTTTCTGTGTGTTAAATAATAAGGTTGTAAAATTATATAACCCAGGTGCATTGTAGTGGGCTAAATAAGAAGGTTGAAATATGTCTGGGTGCTATATTACGTGTGGGCATAAAGAAGGGTGGGATTGGTGGAAATATTTATTTAGCCTGGATGCTTTGTTGTGGGTTAAATAAGTAAATAGGTTGACATAGTTATTTATACCCGGTGATTTGATGTCGGTTGAAGACGAAGATTGAAATAGCTCTATAACCCACATTTTTTATGTGGGTTATATAAGGTTTGTATTGTTATTTAGCCGGGATGTTTTCTGTGTGTTAAATATGTCGGTTGAAAAGTTATAAAACCTACTTGCTTTTATTTGGGGTGAATAGGAGGTTCAAATAGTTAAATAGCCCAGTATGCAATTTTCTGTGGGCTAAATAAGAAGGTTAGGATAGTTATCTAGCCTGGTGGATTTGGTGTGGATGAAATATAAAGGTTGAGATAGGCCTAGTTATATCTTACCCAGCTGCTTTTCTGTGGGTTAAATAAGAAGGCTGTAAACGTTTATAACCCAGATGCTTTGTTGTGGGCTAAATACGAACGTTGAAATAGGTATATAGTCTGGGTTCTTAAATGCGATTAAATTAGAAGGTTGGAATTGTTATTTAGCCCGGGTTTGTTTGATGTGGAAATGGTTATTTATCCTGGATGCGTTGTTGTGGGTTAAATAAGTAGGCCACATATATAGTTGATATAGTTATTTATTCCGGGTGATTTTATGTGCGTTGAAGACGAAGATTGAAATAGCTCTATGACCCACTTGTTTTTATGTGGGTTATATTATAAGAAGACTTTTATTGTTATTTAGCCCAGGTTTTTTTCATGATTTGAAAAAAATAAACGTGGGGGGGGGGGCGGCCGGCCCTTAAGTTTTCTGTTGGTATATTTAGGTGGCTTTTTTTTAAAATGTGGAGAAAAAAGCAGGGCCGTCCCCCCTCCCCCGCCCTGGATCTGCGGCCGGCATTTCCCGTCATTAAGTTGACTATAGGCCTTTATTTACCCAATGTTGTTTTAATGTTGGCCCAGTGTCGTAGACGGTGGACCAACAATAAAGTAACCTTGGGTGAATGTCTCAGATACTAAGCAATGTAAAATGCACATCGGGCGTCGTAATCAAATGCGGCCACGGACGATAATACGCGTAGTTGTCAATTCACATATATTTGGTAGTATGCCAGCTTTCATATTTTTTTGTAAATGTTGCAAGCGATAATAGTTGTCTTGTGTCAGGGATAGGCCTATATTTACATTGTACAAGTTTATTTTCACGCGGCATAACTTACCTGTTCATTTAAGGTCCTGGTGTAGGCTATTCAGTTCCGTGAATGAGCGCCAAAAAACAAACATTGACAGCAGGGCATTGAAAGAACGATTTTGATTGGTTGTCTTTGTCGGGTTAATCTTCTTGCACACCCCGTGACGGGGTAAATAGACACTTCCATACTATTAACCTGTTTTAGCAATTTGAAAGATATAGTGTTAAGAACTCAAAAAGCTGAGCAAACAATGCTCGAACTGAAATATAAATTAATGCCGGATGCTAACTTTATATGTTTGAGCATTGTTTGTAACTAGCATAATTAGCATATTTAATGAGGTAAATTAGGGACCCGCCTTTATCGTAGCCCCCAGTCAACACAAAAAACTCAAATTCTGGTTAACTTTGCATTTGTTCAAGCATAAATGTCAAACATACTATCAACATTTTTCAAAAATACAAAATGGCTGACATCCGCCATTTTAATTTGCATATTTAATTAGTATATTTGCCACTCTCACTGACATGTGTTAAACACAAAATGTCTATTACTGCAAGGTTTTATGATGGAAATATTATTTATATGATCAAAGGAGTAGATCAGTGGCAGAAGCTAATTTTATATGTTTAGCAAATTTTTAATTAGCATAATTAGCATATTTAATGAGGTGAATTAGGGACTCGCCTATATCAAAATGGTCAATCTCCAATCAACACTAACTCACAAATTATGGTTATCTAATTTGCATTTTGCAATCATAATAACAATGTCAAGCATAATATCAACATTTATCAAAAATACAAATGGCTGATATCCGCCATTTCGAATATATGCATATGTAATTAGGTCATTTCAGGACCAATATCGTAATCCTTGATGAACTTGATGAACCTAAGGTTTGACACCCACGTTTGTACATAATTATGATATTGAATAGGTCTACGCTCAGAATATTGACATAAAACTGATACAACGCTTATAATAAAAAAATCAAAATGGCCGCCAAAAGAATACCGATTTTTTTGTAAAATAAGCTAAGTCGCGGATTAAAAAAATCGCACAGTTATCATCTTCAACTGCAATATTCAACAAACTGCCATGCGTAGACCTACATCAAATGATATTAAAAATACAAAATGTTTTTACGAGTTTTACCCCAGAAATTATGAGGCCCTAGTCTTACCAATGTGGTTGAATAGTTCACTCAATGATGAGAGTGGTAATCACTCCTGTGCGTCATACACACACCCGGCTTCATCCAGATGACCAAATTTAAGATGGTGGCTATTAGACAGACACAATACCTGCCAATATGTCATGAACAAGCAAGGACATCTGCATGACTTTTCAATACCATTATGGTGGCTGAGTGATTTCCCCTATCTATAAATCACATTGCAGGCTGGAGTGGACATGCATACAAAACTCTCGAGGACCTTTACCTATATTATTAGTTTAGGCCTATTTAGGATTTTTGGATATTCGAGGTTCTTATCGTGAAAATTGAAGCTGCCTTCTCGGCTTCACCACGAAACACCAAACCCCACATCTCTGGTATCAAACGCTTGTTGTTATATTGTTTCATCACACAAATAGAGGAATTAAATTGTTATTTTCTTGTTGTTATATTGTTTCATCACACAAATAGAGGAATTTAATTCTTATTCTCTTTACATATGGTCATCATTGGCTGATTTCGTTCAATCTTCAAGTAGAATGACTGTGTTAATTACTTGTGCTAAGGCGCACATTTTATCCGGAATCCACATAATTTCTAAAAGTGACACGTTGTGAAATATGCTTCAGTTCTTAATTAGTTAATGCATCAGCAAAAACAAATTTGGAATTCCATCACAGTCAACTTATCGTAAATTTCACTCAACTGCGGAGTCAGTATTGCTGAAAGGCGAAAATGATATTGCCATTTCTTTAGACAAAGGCCGAGTCACTGCCTCAACCTGTCTACGACTTTTGACACTATTGATCCTACGTTACACTAACTGACACGCTGCCGAATTGGTATGGTGTTTCTTGAGTAGTTCTGTGCGGGGGCCCCAGGGTAGTGGTTAGCACCGCTGCCTTTCACGGTTCGGGGTTCGGTTCCCGGTCTAGGCGGTACGAAAGAAACAAAAAATGTGTTTCTTCCCCATCCACGTGTGAAAGTCAGTATTGTGGGGAGCCTCCGTGACCGAGAGGTAGCGTGCTCGGCCTCCGACCGCCAGGACTCGAATTTCGAATCCTGTGTCTGGAGGACAGTGTCATCACAATCATCTCACCATCCTCAGGAGGTTCTCCTGGCCCAGTTTAACCTATATGTGCCTATATATTATTTATTGCACCTCCATATTTGGAGAAATAAAACATACAAATACAACTTATTAGAACAGCATCAAAATACAAATATACTAAAATGTAATATGTAAATGGCATAATAAAATATCTTAAAATCTAGTAAGAAGTGTGACTAGAGTGTGTGGTCTGGAGTGTCTATGGCCATAGTCATGACTATAAAACAGTACTCTGAGGGTGTCCACAGCACCATCTTCTTCGACTTTGACTACATTTCATCTGTGCTGCTTACATTTAAATGCATTCCATATTAATTACGTTGGCAGCCAAAGTTTGAGGAAATACATCACCATGCACAATATATCGGGCAGCAAAATAACAGCATAAATTGCCCACTTTAAAAATCCTCCTCCACAGATTAATTATACAATAATTGATAGTCTCGACATACCGAGAAACATTTAAGGCTGTCATAATTTGACTGTGATGAGAGCCCTTACTGAGCCCAAGTGACTGTTTAATTAAGGAACCTTGGGTTGATTGAAGGTTTTTAAAGGCTATTTTTGACAGAGAAACAGCTTCCATGCCGTACAGAAGTGTAGGACAGCAGACTGTCTTCCACAGGTGTGACTTTATGTCTGAATGCAGACCAGGATAGCTCATACCAGAGGAACTCATGCTGTAAAATCCTTGTCTACATTTCTGTATTCTTTTATTTACATGTTTTTCACTCTTGCCACCGTTGGTAAAAATAATACCAAGAACATTTATTTCGGTGGAGTTTTCCATACGTTGAGAGCCCAAGTACCAAGATGGTTGACGACACAATAAATCGGCTCCTGAAATCATGCATTTAGATTCGGCAATACCAAAGGTTAACTGCCATTTCTTCGAATATGCAAGGCAGATATCAATAAGTGATTGGAGGCCACCTACTGTGGCACTAAATAAATTTATATCATCAGCATATGCAAATGATTGATATGAATCAGGTCCAATGCGAACGCCAGCATCAAGATCAACAAGCAAACTATTTAAAAATATACAAAAGAAACGTGGTGATAAAACACTACTTTGACGCGTACCTCGTGTGATATTAAACATATTACTGTATGAGCCGTTCATTCTCACTGAGGCTTTCAACCTAGAGTACCACCTGCACATAATAAGCCATTGATTAGTCGGGATCTTGTCTCTTAGCTTATAAAGAAGCGCAATGTGCCATATGGAATCAAAACATTTTTCTGCATATAAACTACATGTGTACACAGGCGATCCTCAATGGCGGAAATATGAGGCGGCTGCGAATGTAGTACCTCTATTATCACGGAAACCAAATTGACTAGGACAACTGTCTTTATGATGTCGGCATATCACAGCTACTCCACCAAAAGGTCGCCCACAATAGTCACTGGGAGTGTCGACCATTGATGATTTTGTAAAAACAGACCATGAGTAGTTTGATAGTGCTTTGCTAAAGCCCGATTCACTTCATTTTTAGTGGCTCTGGAGTCGTTTTCGTCCTATCTGAGACAGGTGTCAAAAAGTACAAATTTAAGTGATTCTAATCCTTTTACATTGCTACCACCAATGCCTATACTGGGCCCTTCACTGCTGTTCACTCTTTATATCACACTTCTCAACTCAGTTATATTATTTCAGTTATATTATTTCTGGGGTCACCATCGTTATGCAGATGACACTCAATTTACATCTCCCTATCTGCTGAGAATGTTCAGCAATCTTTGGTGGAGCTACAGAGGTGTGTCATGAGTGTCTTTGACTGGATGACTCAAACCAAGTTCAACCTGAATCCAAGTAAAACTGAATTCCTTCTAATGAGATGTGAATTTCAACGACAAAAGTTTAGACATATTTCACCCTTCCATTTCTTGATAACCAAACAGACCCAGCACATTCGGCAAAGAGACCTGGGAGTCCTAATTGAAAATATATTTTTTTCGCCAAGATATATCTCAAGTGTGTATAGTGCCTGTTTTTATCATATTCGGGATATTCGACGCATCAGTAAAGGTTTACCTCTGACTCTTGCTAAACGGATTGTAGTCGCATTAGTAACTGGTAAACTGGATTATTGTAATTCCTTACTACATAACATACCAGGAAAAGACATGTCTTTAAAAAATGACAACTTGCCCAAAATTATCTGGCTAGGGTAGGGCCCCACGATTTAGTCGCAATACTTGTTTCCAATACTTCACTTCTAATCAACCAGAATACCTATCAAACCTTTTGGTGCTACTTGTCCTCCGATCGTCTGATACCAAAAAACTTTATGTTCCACAAAGAACGACTCGAGGTATTTTTGGTTGCAGGAATTCATTACCTTTTTCAATAAGAACATCAAATAATAATAATAATAATAAACTTCTATAGCGCCTAAATCCTCGGTGATCCGAGCTTAGAGGCGCGACAAACATAATCGTAATCCGACTCATAGTTCCAAAAACCGTTTGCGTTTGTCGTCTGGGCCAACCGGACCACCGAAGATTTAAATCGGAAAAGCCTGACCAAAAAAAACCTTTTCAATTTCCTCCGGAAACAAATTTGTGTTTTCGCAGAGCGAATTTCCAAAGGAAGTTCATTCTAAAGTCTAGGTGCAGCAACAGAAAAGGCCCTGCTGCCTACCGCGGTTCTGACCTGTGGAACATTCAGCTGATCTAGATCACTGGAACGAAGTGTCCGTACTTTTCGCGATGGCTGAAGCATGTTTCGAATATATACTGGTTGTCCACTGGTCAGAGCCTGGTAGGTCAGGGAACAAAATTTAAATTTGATCCTGTAACGAACAGGTAACCAGTGCAAAAATTTTAGAAGAGGAGTTATGTGACAAAAACGAGGAGACTTTGTTACAACACGCGCCAAACAGTTTTGTACACCCTGCAGCTTAGATATCTCCTTTTCAGTGACGTTGAAAAGGACAGAGTTACAATAGTCCAGCTTGCTACCTATCAAAGAAGTTGCAATTGTTTTATGATGGTGTTAAAAAGCGCCTTCAAGCGCGAGATATACCAGATATATGACTCTTAAAATTTAAAGCACTGTCAAAGACTAGGCCAAGATTTTTAGCAGATGGAGAAGGAGTTATTTCCTGTGCCAACAATCTTGTTGGAAAACATTTTGAAAAAAATTCCCGCTGCACTTTAGATCCAATTATTAAAAATTCGGTATTATCAGGGTTAAGTTTTAATTTCCTTGAAGACACATCTTGAAGACATTTTGCGAGAATTTCCAAAGAAATATCGGGATTTTTTAGCGAGAGAGATAAATATATCTGGGTATCGTCGGCGTAAAGATGATGTTTGACATTGTGTCTCTGAATTACATAGCTAAGGGGGGGGGGGTAGTGTAGAGAGTAAATAACAATGGGCCGAGGACGGATCCTTGGGGAACCCCACACGCGACCTCGGCTGGACTGGATAAACAGACCATTAGTTTCACCTTCTGTTTACGATCTGACAAGTAAGACACAAACCAGTCAAGGGCGATACCATCGATACCATACCAAGTTGACAAGAGATTGGTGATACTGCTGTGGTCCAGAGTGTCGAAAGCAGCAGACAGATCTAGCAGAGTAAGTGCAGTGACCCTTCCCTCGTCCATATTCAAAATAATGTCATTTTCAACTTTGAGTAAGGCCGTTTCAGTAGAATGAAATTTCTTGTAAGCTGTATGATAATGATTTGATAGATCGTTTCTTTCAAGACGTGAACGAATTCGATTTGCAATAACTTTTTCTATGATTTTCGATACAAAGTTAAGGTTTGACACTGGTCTGTAATTTTTCATGTCATCTTTTGATAAAGATGGCTTTTTGAATAGCGGCATGACATGTGATGTTTTAAAAATGTTTGGAAAAAATCCTGAAATCAAAGATAAATTAACCATCTGTGTGATTGGAACCAGCAACACATCTAAGCTAGATTTTAACAACCCAGTAGGGATCGGATCAAGATCGCACGTTTTGCTTGGTGAATTTATAATTAGTTTCCTAAGTTCATCAGCAGTAGCTAGTTCAAAACAAGTCATACGTGATTTAACTTTAACTGTCGGAGATTCAATGACCGATATATTATGAACGTCGTTGGTAAAATTCATACGTATTTTCTCGATTTTGTCCATGAAAAATTTCGAAAACGATTCAGAAAGTGATTTTATATCAGAAAAAGCTGGGATAGATGGAGACTGTGTTCTGTGAAGAATATTGTTTATAGTTTTCCAAAGTGTTCGTGGATTTTCTGAGGTTTCGTTGATACAATCTGCATAATATCTACGCCGTGCATCGCTCATCATTTTATTACAAAGATTTGCCTGTTTTCTGTACCTCGATCTATCTAAGCATGATCGAGTCCTTCGCCAAATTCGCTCTAACTTTTGACGAACATCACCAGCGATTGAGACTTTCAGAAAATGAATTAAAACCCTAGCTCTTTTACTGCCCTGCACCTTTTTGACGACGATCATTTGGAAACTTCTTGATTGTCGCGCCTCTGAGCTCGGTCCTCAGAGGAGTTAAGCGCTACAAAAATATTTTAATTGAATTCAATGCCTAATGTCGGGATGGGTCGTTGCTAGGGACCAAGCTGGTGACCTTTTCAATGCTGTTGACTCGGATATAAAGTGATCACCAAGACCACATAGGGATATTTGGAAAACACTTGAATTACAGAAGGGCATTTTCCCGACTTCTGGCTTCCTTCTATTACAATATAGCCATGATTGTGCAGAAAACGACGCAAGGCAATAGTCACTCACTGATCGAGTCGGGCATACCTTAAAAACTCTATGGTCGACACCGAAATCATGAATCGGTCTCAATTCTGTCAAAAAATATATCAATTTATAGTTTGACTTTGCACAGATGGCGGCAATCTTGAAATTTACCCACAACACAATGTCTAAAGTACGTCCCGGTCACATCAGGTATATCCGAAACTTGCACAAATTTCGGCCATCTTGTATTTGACCACCATTCAAAAAAAGGAAGCGACAACACACATTTTCCTGAAACCCCATAATCATGAAAACCCATGATTCTCACAATAGTGAGACAACTGAGCAAAAATTAAAAAAACATAATAAAACATAATTCCACATATAATTCATAGATTTATAAATAAAAATGGTCCTTGGCGGCCATTCTGAATTTTTGTATACGTTTTTTTGTAATTTATCTTTCAAATTTGACTCATTTAGTGGCCTCAAAATATAATTTTAGAGCCTTTTTTCAAATTGTTGTAATTAGAAATTTAGATATAAGCTAATTCTTGGATCACCACAAAAAATATGCTAATTATGCTAATTAAAAAAATGGTAACCCTATAAAATTTAGCATCCGGCATTTTCTAGCTTCTTGGACCCTATATATCACATTTCCATCAAAAAACCTTGCTGTAAAGAACATTTTGGGTTTACCTGCCTGGCAAGTAAACATCAGCATTTTACGTTTACGGATTTAGCATTAAATTTGAACGGCATTCATTTATCAATATCTAATCAATGTCATCATCATCAGATACAAAATCGAAAAATATTTCACAATTATCCGAGTCAGATCCACACTGGCACATGTATCCCTGTACATTTTAGGGTTGACTTTTTGACACGTGCACAAGAAACGTTTGCAATGTGACTTAATACAACTAGCCTACAATGCACAACTTCGATTAATGCATCTGCGCAAGATTGATATACATTATTATGTAGCGATTGGAACTAGGCGATTATTAACCAATGTCCAGCCATTACCTTGATGAAATGGCAAGATATTTCAACACGCCGCCATATTTTCGCTTGATAGCGGCAGGCAGGAAGTGTTGTTGTAAATATGCCGATGTTGGTGGCAGTTTTCCCCACTCGGCTTGGTCTTTTTAAATAGTCCTCCTCACTTTTCCAGTATCTGTTAATGTTGTTCCTCGTACATACAGGTCAAATTATTGATGCAAAAAATTGCAAAAAATCTGCCATTTAAAATTTTTTTTAGCCGTTATGAAAATGTCCGAGAACTGCTTATTAGTAACATGCATAGCAAATTTTAGAAGGATAAATGGAAAACTTTTCATGTCATAGAGCCCACAAGGTCAAAATATTAACATAAAATGTGAAAAATCACAATAAATCGGCCATTTTTATTTTTTTCAGCCGTTATTGAACTTGTCCGAGAAATGCTTATTAGTAACATGCAAAACAAATTTGAGCAGGATAAATGATAAACTTTTCAAGTTATCGCGCCCACAAGGTCAAATTATTGACGTAAAATGCGAAAAATCGCAATAAATCGGCCATTTTGATTTTTTTATAGCCATTATTAAACTTGACCGAGAACTGGTCATTAGTAACATGCATAAAAAATTTTGGAAGGATACATGGAAAACATTTCAAGTTATCGCGCCCACAAGTCAAAGTTAACGCCAGCGCCAACGCCGACGACGCTGAACTTCAATTGCAATAGCCCACCCTTTTTAATTAAAAATAAAAGGGCTGCTAATGACTGTACTGTTTCTTGAGATCGCTCATCGAGTTCACCAAGATCACAACATCCTTTGACGATGTTCGAATTATGTGTACAAAAAGCTTTTCAGAAGGTGGTTTTACCCTTCCCTGAAATTCGTCCAGTAGAATCACAACCAGTGAAGCAATTAAATCCTATTAGTGCGTCTGCCACAGAAGGCCTAATTTTGTCGTAGATTGGTCGAAGTCACAACACCTCTCTTCCTTGTCCATGTCCCATTAACACACAATGAGCAGCTCCCAACTTTGGAAAGTAGTTCAATGCTAAAACATTAAGCACATCTGTATCAATTGAAAGAAGGTGAATTGCTTTCATGGAGTCCTGCTTGGCATCATCTGTGGCATGTAAAATAGGGATGGTATCCGCCTCCTCGTGGTTGGAACTGAGATATGTTACATCTAGATTAGCAATATTTGTTGTGACGCCATCGCGTTTGGAAACAATAACAGTTTAGATTGTTTATCTTGCTACCTTGACGGTGTTCCTTAGCTCATCGGTAGCGTAGTTGACTAAGGGGCTGGGGGTACCGGGCTCGAGTCCCGCTGCGGCCGATATTTTTCTTCGGTGCACACAAATACAGTGACCCAAACTGTTCAAATTCATGGGATAATAATGAAAACCGAACGCATAACCGATTCGCACCGCATACAAAAGTATAAAAAATAAAGAAATAAAAATGACCAATATGTCAAAGTTGACATGTAAACAGTCAATAAAACTTTAAAAAAAACTTACATTCAATTTTAAATTATTTTTAATGATCACAATAAAATGTATTGAGTTTTTTTAATTTGGCTGCCGTCTTGAAAATGACGGTCATATTGAATTTGTTCAGCTTGGGTCCATAGCTAATTTCAAAGAGTATAATCTCAGCGAGCTTCTGCAAATGCTGGTGCTTTTATCACTAACTGAACCTTTCTTCTGATTATCGCCATAAATCTGCTGCACTAATATAGCTGAACTATATTCGGCTTTTATGTAGGTCATACAAACAATTTTACTTAAAAATCTCCATTTTTTAACATTGACTTATGTAAAAATAAATGACTTTTGATGGGCACAAAAGGCAAGGGTCATTTTGTGACAGAATAAAAAATTTGTGGACCGTAGGCTATTTTATGCAACGTTTATTTCATGGACATTTCCCTTACAAAGATATTCCAGTATAATACATAATCTATGTATAAATAAACTATAATTCACGGCCACAAAATGAGTTTTACCCTTTAAATGTCTATTTTCTGCTTAAGTAGGCCATTTTAGGCGTTTCGGTAGGTCACATGGCCCAATTTGAATGAGCAATCCCGAAATGATCTTTATCTTCAAAATAAAAATATGCCGACGGAGCTTTGTTTAAAAAGTAGGATATTTAAGGCATTTTGATAGGTTACATGACACACTTTACATAAAAAACGTGTACTTTACAACCAATTCCGTTTTTACAGTAGGCCATTCTAGGCGTTTTGGTAGGTCACACGACCCGCTTTACACGACAAATATGAAATCTATAACAAATTCCGTCACAATTGACCTTGTATTATATGAATGACATTTGAAGGTCACGAAATGACCTTTACCCTGAAAATAAGAAATGCCGACAAGGTTTTTCTGAAAGAGTAGACCATAGGGAACATTTCTAGCACTGGTGGCAACAATTAACATTCCGATCCAAGTGACCTCAATTTCATTACATAGCCCACTGCACTAGTAGCTGTGTTGCATACTGTTGCTAAAAGAGCATTCATCTATCTGTGTGTATACGGGGTGTCATCTGACCAGGATGCTATATTTACAACACCTGGAGGCCTCATACAACAATCAAAATAATATATGCCTTGGTTTACGACTAAAAAGCTCACTTGGATTAAGTAGGCAAGTTGTAAAATATCAGCTACCATACTCAAAGCCAATACTAGCAACATGATGTGCACAGGGATCATTAAGATGAAAACTCTGAAACACCCTACGGTGCAGGTATTACTTACACTTAATAACACTATGGGTACACTTCATAATACTATGATAACTATGTGGTATAGGTGATTCGACTCTCGCACAAAAAAACACGTGTGACAACTGTAGAACAACTAAAACTTAACAAAAACCGGGGTTTTTTAGAAAGAAGAAACTCAACTTGATCCCTTGAAAAAAACATTTGATTATCAAATAAAATCTTGCGATATCACATAAAATCGTGATCGCCGCACGATCGCCGCAATATATTATCATTCCAGTTCTGCGGCCTTTCTTCTCTCGCCATGCATAATGTTGTAATAAACGAGCTGAAGCAATATTCACTCACTCCGCAAAGCTGCTACAGGCTGGAAAATTAGCTGAGCAATCGCTTTAAAAAATCAGTCCGTGAGATTGACTTCAAATGACCTCGGTCGGGGCAAGGAAAATATAGTTCCTTGGTCGGGGTGGAATAACACACTCGGTCAGAAGTGAATTGGATGTTTTTTATGAGACGTTGCCGCAGATTGAATTAGGCTTTGAATAATAGTACAGCGGAATGACGATTCATGGTGAGAGTACATTTGAGAGAGCAGTGGGTCAGAGACACGCGCTTGATCTCTATTGTTTCAACAAGGTTCATGGCATTCGCGACGCTCCATTAATTCTAGCGGGAAAATGACTCTCCAGCAGACGACGTGTGGTTGAGAACACGAGATGCTGAGCAAACGGTACAGGCATGATTGTATGATGGGCCGACACTGATGACATGAACGTGTATGTTGATTCAATTCTGCTTTAACCCTGGGTCAACATTGTTTCAATGTTTTATGTTTGCTGGGTATGATCGCCGCAATATGTTATCATTCGAGTACCTTGGCCGCTCTTCTGTCGCCATAATACTATTCTCAATAAGCGAGATAAAGCAATAATATCAGCACTTACTACGTGACGCTGCTACAGGCATACCAGTTAGCTGAACAATCGCTTTATTAAAAAATCAGTCCGTAAGACTGACCTCAAATGACCTCGGGGTCACAGGTTGTCGTGGGGGTGATGACAGATTGTTGTTGTCATGACGGGGGTGTTTATCATCTATAATCACGTGGTGACGCCCTCCTCACGTGACCGATAATTAACAAAATGGCCGCCGTCTGCTCCCGTTAAGTGACTGTCGCACACACCCTTAGTGTACCGTGGCAGACTGCTGCAGCGGTAAAACCACCTGTCCAACACTTTAAACGCCGTTGTCGTATTTAATCCTCTCAGCGCGTCAATTTTGTCAGAGTGTGGTAGTGTAATTAGTGTTTAATCAACAAGAACATTGCAAAGCTCGGGTTTCAAATTATACAGATACAAATACCCGCTTGAAGTTGTAGGTCGGCATAATAATTGATTCTTCGCAGGGTGAATAATGATACATGCGTAAAAGTGCACCTATAATATTAAATCACAACAAAATGACGGAGGTGGATCAGCTGAAATACTGTCTTCGCCCATACCATCATTGTATATGGATTATGCTATCATTAGATGATACCATCATTGTATATGGATGATACCATCATTGTGTATGGATGATACCATCATTGTATATGAATGATACCATCATTGTGCATGGATGGAGAAATAAAATTTGTCTTGTCTTTGCTACACAAATAAGTGTGTCTGAAGACGGGATCACAACGATCCACGACCGTCACAGAAAGATATGGCTGTGACGGTGTGTCAGGGACTCGAGATCGAGTCTTTTACAGTAATTATGACTCAAAGCTGACTGAGCTTTGAGTCAACGTCCGGCTGCCGTGTATCACTCAGAGTCAATTCATACACAATTTGATCAAGAATCACTGTGACATCCGAGGGAATTAGGAGCGTTCACAGAATGTTCACCCGATGTTGTTCTAGTGCTGAGCCATCGTCAGACACGGTGGCTCAGTAATATAATAATATCTGGTGTTTGATGATCTGGCTAGAGGTTATTAATTCTTGTTGATGGCTTCCACATCGTTGTCCATTGCTGCGCTCACGATATTCAACGACCACACGCAACAGTCAAGTATGTTTGAATTACCGCGAGAATCATCCATAGTGGACTACAAATTCCCTGTGCAAACTTAATGAAGTCTGCGTTGCTACAGTGTGGACTACCAAATACAGACCTGGACATTGTGCAATTTTAAATTATTATGTCTGCGAGACGCAATGCACACTCATTAAGTTGTCAATTTTATCTCATATAATTATAAACTATGTTTGCTTTGGCAAATATATACTTGTATAACATTTCTAAAGTCTAAAAAGGGCCTTTATATTTGCCTATAATTATATTATGAACCCCAGGTGATAATTACTTTGCATTGTGCACTTTAGTGCTTAGATTTTAGCATTTTGTTTGTCTACATGTAGCCTACCATGCAGTCACAGAGCTAAGTGGTTTTATTTGTGTGGAATCCGAATCTGCACGGCTTACAAAAATCATCCTGTCCAAAAATACAGTAAAAACCCTTTAAACACTAGTACCGTCAAAATTGCAAACCGCATTTCCTCGCGATTTGAAAAGATGCGTATGAGGTGATTTATTGTTAAGAAATGACTTTTTAATTTGTTTTCAACCACTATATTAGGTGGCAATAAGCCTTGATAGAACTAGAATGTAAAACGGTTATATATGTGTATGGAATAACATTATTTCCAACCTTTTTATGTATATTTGAAATAAATATAGGCCTATGTACCCTGGTAGCCAAAAACGTTTGAGGGACATGGCGTGCTGTAAAATGTTGGCCTGTGGAAATCACCTCTACATAATATGTAGAGTATAATATTATACCCTCGAACAAAACCTAGGTGGACCACCTCGGTAAAAACTAGCAAACCAATGACACGTCCACTGTCACGCTGGTCATATGTTCCAATGATTGTGACTCCACCAGTACTACCACTGAAATCTTGTTAGATTTTAAATCGAAGCTAAGAGGGTAGCTACTGGCAATGTGGTAATTTCGAGCATTCTTCCACTAGTGAAAACCAGAATCTACCAACAGAAAGTTGACACCATCAACGGCCATCTCGCTAAATTGTCCAATGACGTCAACTGTAATTTCATCGATAACGACAGTAACATGACTTTAGAACCTTTAGAACCTTCAGCTCCACAGTCTGATTTGTCCCAGAGGCGAATTTTGAAAGTGCTATGACACACAATGAAATTGTCATGTTAGGTGATTTTAATTCTAATTCTGTACTCGACGAGACACTTTAAACAGAATAAAGCTCAGCTCATTAAACTGATTATAAATTGCTCCCAACTCATAACTGAGCCACACTCGCCTGCAATTGAGATATAAATGGGGACTCTTAGTGACCGGAAATTGAACCGGATCTGAGTCTTAAAAATGAAGCAGCTTATGAAACGAGCTTTCACCAAGCCCCTATAGATGTTCAAATCTGTGAATTTAAAGCGTTTAATAGACATTTTTGTAGTCAAAATACTCAATGCACTAAACTATGACCGATGCCTAACCTATACAACCGTCACAGTCCCTCTTTTTGAAGAATAATAACTGTATTCCCTTATTGACTCGGACATCACAGCCGTTGCCTCTTGACACACTTGGACGTGCATGCTCTGCACACGCAAACATGTCAGCCTCTCATTGGTCAAGTGAGTTAAAATATCAGTTTATCCTAATTCACAATTTCAGGGGCCATTTTGACCAAGTAATTTGACCAATGAGAGGCTGACTTGATCGCGTGTGCGTGTCACTATAACACCATCTCAATTGCCTGCGAGCGTGAACTCAGCCTACTCGGCGAACTTCAAATACTAGTACAATCCTGGATCTAATCTTTACATCAAACCCGCAATTACATCGCTCATCAAAAGTAATTGAATGCTCTATAAGTTATTTAGATGTTATTCCACTGTTATAAAGCATAGTCATGTTACAATTCATCTCCAAATACATAACAACCCGCGATTTTAATCACTTTGACATTCTGGAAAGTAATTAGGTCTTTGATAAAAATACACAAATCAGCGCCTTCCCTGATATCTGCTGAAAAATTCAATTTGATTTCTCAAATATTGGACCCAATATCAACGAGACATTTCCTGGGGATCCTATACTTCACTGCTCCCTACCTGAATCTATTTACACTTTCAAATTAGAACCAATAGGGTGAACGATGTTGAGTCTTTTAATTATTTCAAATTATCAACTGGATCAAAGGAAGACGTTCTAGGGTTTGACTCAAAACTGATTAAAGATGGGTCACATGCCCTACTGACCAGCCTCTCGTCTTTATTTAACAAGTCAATTCTGAACCATCATTTACCAGCTGATTGAAAATGTACCCGAGTCACTCTCGTGTTCAAAGGCACTGTCTCCATTAAAGATCCATGTAATTACAGACCCACATCTATTTTTTTTAGAGAAATGTATCAACTCACAATTGTTGGATTACTTCGAAAATCATGAAGTACTCCTTGTACTCCTCTTACTAAATCCTATCAAATAGTTGATTATTTACTTCATAATATGAATGCAAAGCTGATAAATGGTGCATGCGTTTTTGATCTAAAAATGTTTTAACAGAATTGATCATATACTATTAATATTAAAACGAAAAATATGGTATTCAAAATTCTGAACTATTTTGGCTCAGTGATTATCTCCAGAATCGTACACTAGCTGTTAAAATTGATGGGAATACCTCGTCATTTAATAATTTACCAGTGGGGGATTGAGCCAGTGAGGGTACCTCAAGGCTCAGTATTGGGTCCTTTATTATTCCTTATGTTTACTAATGACTTCCAAACATGCCTCACTCAAACATCAATTGATATATGTGCTGACGACTCAGCTGATAGCACCTTAAGCAGGTTGAAGCAATTTTTCAAAAATATTGTCAAATGGTTCCACAATAAAACAGATAAATGCTGAACAGAAGTAAATCATATAACCTATGCTTATCATGACACATCCTATGTTAACGAATGCTGAATATATCTATTGATGGCGAGACAATCTATCATGTTGGTATTGTGAAATACCTTGGTATTGATATTAATTCCAAACTTAATTAGAATAACCATATTGACAGGCTTTGTAGAACTATTTAGACAGATCGTTCCAACTGCTTGCTTAACTAAATACTATATGGCCACAGTACAATCTCACATTGATTATTGTTTGACCGTTTGGGGATATACTTCTAATAAAAACACAATTAGACTTCGAAAGTTTCAAAATCGTGCTGCACGGATTATCACAAATAATTTTAACTGGGACATAAGAGGTGTGAATATTGTGAAAGATTTGGTGATTAAATATAAAACAACGTAGGTCTGTTTGTTTTTAAATCATTTAATAAATTATTGTCTGACTATATTACTGATAAGTTCATCATGACCAGTGAGATTGCGTGTCGTTCCACCAGATCCACGTCAGACAATAAACTATATTTGCCTATAGCCAACAAAGCTATTTATACATCTTCACTTGAGCACAGCGGTCCTTTAGTGTGGAATCAGCTCCAAAGCCCAATCCGTAAATTAGATGCTAAGTATTCGTTTAAAAATAATTTATCTAAATACTTACAAACACAAATTTTGTAGTGGCACCTTAAGCGATCGACCTATGCACGTTGTCTGTCTGGCTCGAATTCAGGCCGGAGGCATTCTCTGATAGGGCCTACTGTTCGGAGCAGACCGACATTACTCGATTTTCATGATTTGACTTAGGGTATCAGCACATGGTATGGATGTCTGTTTCCTTCAAAATTATTTTATGTTCTTCCTTTTTTATTTTTAAGTTTACTGATTTTTCAGACGCCTTTGTTTTCAGACGAGGTGGGTCCTTACGTTGGATGTCAAAGATTTTCAATCAATTTAATCAATTTTCTCCTCGACTTTGGGATTGTTTTTCTTCCAGTTTAATATTGAATATGTGGTACTATTCTGTTGTGATTGAAAAAGTGTGCCCATAAAGAAAGAGAAAAACAGTTAAGCCGGGTTTAGATTTCAACTGGTCAGCTATTCTCGGCAAATTCACGTTTGCCATAAGCCACGTCACGTGACTGTCTTTTGCTGGTGTGAATTTGTTTCCAACACAGAGATGTGGTGCGTTACAGAGACGACCGGCCACCACAGGATACATGTTATAATCCATCATCATCTCCTTGGCTTCGTCAATAGACCACTCTCTCACGTGGAATAGATTAGCTGGAGGGCTCTTTATCATACGTGCCCTCTTGTAGAGAATATACCGATCAGGACTACTCACCACCACAACTTTAGCGTACTCCGCCAAACGAGACATTAGCGGCATAAAACAGGTGAATGGATTGGGAAGGTGTTCTATAACATCTGAAGATATGATCACAGCCTCGCGAAGTACCTCAGCAGAAATATCCAACCGACAATTATCCTGGGTCAAATTTGTCACTAGAAAATCGATATGTTTGAACTTGTCTTTGACCATTTTAATCATCCCCTCTACATCAACGCCTATCTTTCGCACGTTGTTGGGCATGTTGTTCAGTTTGGTGGCTTGCTCACATCCGATATCAATAATGGTTTTACAGTTGGTGAGTCTGCAAGTTTCTGCCGCAAATATATAGACGGGTAGCTGCCAGAAAGGATCAGAAGCTGTGGAATAAATATCGTTATTAAGGCGATGTTTATAATCCAGATTTTTAATGTAATAGTTGTTGTCCACAGACATCTGAGGCTCGGGTATTCTATTAGAAATGTGGAGCCGTTTTTTTGGCATATCAACTGCAGTGTATAACCCATTAGACCAGTAGAGACAGACACAAAATAAACACAGAAATGTGAATTTAATATATCTTTTCGTCAACATCTTATCGTCAAATCACACCCGCCTGGCATCTAACTCTGCGGGACATGCAAACAGAAAGCGTGATCAGACTGGTAACAGATAACGGTTAAATGTGCAAATGTGAAATGTGACTGTTTCCAGTTCAGCGCGTAAGAACTTGGCCCACTTCCCAGTAAACGCAAAACATTTGAATAGCATCAGAAATGCATAATCTGTATTATGCATACAACGTCGTATAAATGTTAAGCAAATGTTTTGTGTTTACTGGGTTTGTTGTTACCCAGCAAACACGAGACATTGAACCAAAGTTGAGTCAATGTTGGGCCGACGTCGTAGACGGCGGGTCAACATTAACTCAACTTTGTTTCAATGTCTGGTGTTTGCTGGGTAGCTTCTGTCCGCGGGGCCCTGGTAGTAGTAGTAGTAAATCATTGCTTTACGTCACTTTTCGGCACAAAAGGTCTTTTAAGTGACATTATACTACGATAAAAACGTTGTAGTCAATTGATGAGATGAATGATGTACAGATGATGATGTGAGGGTGGGGGTGATAGGGCATGGTGGGTTATTGGGGGCCCTGGTGCAGTGTTGTTTATTGGTGTAGTGGTTAAGCAGTGCCTGCTTGGAAAGTCGGAGATCACGGGTTCGATTCCCACTCTAGCTTTCAAGTTTTAATAAAACAAAATGTCTCTTCCCCGCTCACTCGTAAATATTCAATATTGTGGGGAACCTCCGTGACCGAGAGGCGTGCTCGGCTGGAGACCGCCTAAGCTCAAATTTCGAATCCTGTGTCTGGAGAGCAGTGTGATTGTATTCTCACCACCCTCAGGATTTTCTCCTGGCCCAGTTTAGGCTATATGTGCACAAAGAAGTTCTAACATCCAAAAATTGATTTTATTTCATTTCCCAACTTCTGTATATAGATATAGATGGCGAAGACAGATCCTCATGGCCATCCATAAGTTAATTTTTTCAATCCCCGCTCGAGTGCTCAAGCAAAAATAAATGGTTGGCTGCAGCCACGTCTACCACAGGGAAGTCTACAGATACAACATGGGGGACAACCATAATTTGCCTCATATATAAACCTCCCGATGGCTAGAGTATCACATGTCTTATGGTTTAACCCTTTGTAGGGTAGAGTACCATCTATTAACCTCTATAGAGTACCATCTATTAACCTATAATCTGTCTCATCTCTTACCCTTCTGGGGGATAGACCATCATTTGTCTCATAAATTAACCTTCTGGTGGCTACTAAAACCAACTTACATTTCTCTGAAGCCACGTAGCGTCCATCAGAGAGACAGCGTTATTCTAATCGTTTATTGTCCACAAGACTGAAAAAAACCTACCAGATGACGGTATCTAGACATATGCCCACGAGAAGGAGAAATACCTAGATTAACAACCAAATGAAAACATCTAGACCTATGCTGCCACTCTGAGCTTAGTAGAGTGATAAACTTATGTAAGAGAAACCTATGGAATTTACAGCTAAGTATAGCGTCCACCACATAGACAGTACAATTTAGAATTATTCATTTAATGTCCACGAGAAAGAAAAATAGCTTAGCGATCAAAACACAGTATATAGACCTATGCAATGTGATACTAAAACAAATACCCAACTTAGCGACCAAAATCACATATTTAGACTTATGCCGCCACTGTGATCCTAGTAAAGTGATACACACTTATAAAACCAAGTTATATTTCCCCTCAGACATGTAGCGTCCACCAGATAGACAGAGTAATGTTAAATTCGTTAAATGTCCACAAGAAGACAAATAACGACCAGATCACAGTATCTATTCCTATGCCGCAACTGTGACCTTAGTAGAGTGATAAACAAAAAAAATAAACCTATCAAACCCTGTAGCCGATAGTGTCCACCAGATAGACAGAGTAATTTTGAATTCATGTAATGTCCATGTATAGCACCTTCTATAAAATAATTCCATAGGACACTGCAGCCACGTAGCGTACACCACATAGACAGAACAATTTTGAATTATTCATTTAATGTCCACGGGAAAGACAAATACCTACCTTAACGATCAAAACTATAAAATATATAGACCTATGCAGCCACTGTGATCCTAGTAGTGGTAAACATAATAATATAAAACCAACTTACATTTCTCTGCAGCCACGTAGAGTCCACCAGATACACAGAGTAACCAGATCACAGTATCTGCATATGCCACCACTGTGATAAGTGATAAACATATATAAAATAACCATAGCAAACGCTGCAGCGACATAGTGTCCACCAGATAGACAGAACGATGATGAAGTCATTTAATGTCCACAAGAAGGACAAGTAACCAGCTTACAATCGAAACACAATATCTAGACTTATGCCTCCACTGTGAGCTTAGTAGATTGGTAAAAATAATCATGTAAAAGAAACATCCATCGGAATGATGAATTTAATACAACCCATCGAAATGAAGAATCCAACACAACCCATCAAGATGAAGAATTTAATACAACCCATCGGAATGAATTATTATAATTATTATAATTTAATATAACCCTTTGAAATGAAGAATTTAATACAACCAATTTGAATAAAACAGAGCACCCTGCAGCAGAAACCACCGGAGCCGCCGGGGTTACCATAGACACTAGCACTCAAACGACAACAACAACAGCAGCATCAACAACCACATCTTTCTACCATCAGCGCGCACCATCAGCCGTGGTCCTCCCTTAGACCTCTTGCCATTTAGATCACCGAGATCTAGCATCTCATCCACAGCAACATGAACCAGCACGTCCCTGACAACACCAGGGGAGATTATGAAACTCTGCCCTAACCAGCTCCGGCCAGATGTGAACACCAACGCCAAGAATATTGTGACCATAACTAGCCCATTACACCTGAACATTGGCTAGAACTTGAATATGCATATAATCATATAATTATACTCACGAAGGTTGACAATTTTACCAAATTAATACTGCACTATTACATATGCCACTTCTCATGATCCTCTTGTTATATACTAGATGCACATATTTTATCCACTGGGAACATCGGTTCACCACATCCCATAATCGCATCTTCTACCCGCAAGACGAACATTACATTTTGATTGACACTTTATGTAACGTACCGGCATATTTTAACGCCCGGAACACCAGAATGGGTCAGAGGTAAAGTGATCAGGTCCAATTTTTTTTTCTGTTTATTTTATTCTGGGAAAGTTAAATATATATGAAATAATATACTAAAATATCTAAGCCATTCGTTAAAAAATGCGAAACTTATTAATATATATTTTCAATTTCAAAATTAATACTTTATGTCAATGATAAATTGACCCATGGCCATCTGTTTATATTGTGATTTTTGGACTTGGATCAGTTTATCTCTGAGACATAAGGAAAATTGCAGCTTAAATGTTATAAAACACTCCTTATATGGATCTGTCTATGCTATGCCAATCGTTACCAATTTGTTGTTGGAGCAAGACGATGACGACTTGTATAAAGAAATTGATATCTTTAAATTGCAAAAGTTTAGTAGTAGGGTTCACTTCACACACAGTAAACCCCATCTCTGAGTTGATTTTGGGCTGACTGCACACTGGTTAAACATCATCTCTCTAGGATGAGGGGCTGGCTGCACACTGGCTAAACATCATCTCTCGGAGATGAGGGGCTGGCTGCACATTCGCTAAACATCATCTCTCGGGGATAAGGGGCTGGCTGCACACTGGCTGAACATCATCTTTCGGGGATGAGGGGCTGGCTGCACACTGGCTAAACATCATCTCTCATTGATGAGGGGCTCATTGCACACTGGGTAGACCCATCTCTCAGTCAACGAGGGGCTGGCTGCACACTGGTAAACCTCATCTTTCTAGGATGAGGGCCTGACTGCACACTAGTTAAATTTCATCCCTTTAGTATGAGGGGCTGGCTGCACACTGGTTAAACCTCATCTCTCATTGATGAGGGGCTCACTGAGCACACTGAGTAAATACCATTTCTCAGTTGATGAGAGGCTGGTTGTATACTGTTAAACCTCATCTCTCTAGGATGAAGGGCTGGCTGTACACTGGTTAAACATCAGCTATCATTGATGAGTGACTAACTGCAAACTGGGTAAACCCGTCTCTCATTTGGCGAGGGGCTGGCTGCGCACTGGTTAAACCTCATTTCTCTGGGATAACACTGCAAACTGAGTAAACCCCATTTATCAGTTTATGAGGGACTGGCTGTCCACTGGTTACACCTCATCTCTCTAGGACGAGGGGCTGGCTGCACACTAGCTAAACCTCATCTCTCTAGGATAAGGTTCTGGCTGCACATTGGTTAAACTTCATCTCTCTAGGATGAGTGGCTGGCTTTAAACTGGCTAAACCTCATCTCTCGGGGATGGGGTGCTGGCTGAACACTGGTCACACCTCATATCTCATGGATGATGGGCTCACTGCACACTGAGTAGACCCTATCTCTCAGTTGATGAGGGGCTGGCTGCTCACTGTATTAACCCCATCTCTCAGGGACGAGGGGCTCACAGCACACTGAGCAAGCCCCATCTTTCATTTGGTGAGGGGCTGGCTGCACTGGCCACACTGTCAATGGGTAGCCAATACTTCATCACTAGGTCCCATTGGCACTGAGCGCTGAAGGGCTCACTGCACACTGGCTAAACGTCATTTCTCGGAGATGAGGGGCTGGTTGCAGACTGATAAATCCTCATATCTCAGGAATGAGGGGCTCACTGTACTCTGGCTAAACCTCATCTTTCGGAGATTGGGGGGGGGGGGCTGCCTAAACATTAGAAAACCCATCTCTCAATTGATAAGGGGCTGGCTGCACACTGGGTAAATCTCGTTTCTATGGGATTAGGGTCTCATTGCACACTGAGTAAACCCCATCTTTCAGTTGATGAGGGGCTGGCTGCACAACAGCCTCTCATCCCCCAGAGATGAGGTTTAGCCAGTGTGCAGTGAGCCCCTCATCACCCAGTTCCAGTGGGTCTGGTGATGAAGTTTGGCTACCCATTGCCAGTGTTGCCAAAACTTCATCACCAGACCCCACTGGAACTGGGTGACGAGGGGCTCACTGCACACTGGCTGAACCTCATCTGTCGGGGATGAAGGGCTTGCTGCATACTGGGTAAACCTTCTCTCTCGGGGATGAGCAGATGGGGGCTCGTTGGACACTGAATATGTGTTTAGTAAGAATTGAATGCTCCCACACCAAGATGTTGATGCATCAGAGGGGCCGTATGAAGAAAAACTCTCGATCGACGTAGATGCCTGTAACAGTTGTATGAAAACAGTCCGTTCGTTTTATCGCGCTTTTTGTACTTGTGGTGGACATTGTAACTGTGGTGGACCAATCTCTATCGTGGACGTGGCTGCAGCCCGGTCTAGCCTGCCTCGTGCCCATACGAGCTAAGAAATTGTCACCGCGATTTTTATTTAGCTTGACCCTTTTATAGACCTTTTTATAGACGCTGCTACTGCTGAGTGGCCTGATCAGAGCTCGGCGGCCCACGTGACACCCGTTTGATACCTGCCTTTAGACCCAGAGGTTTCAAATATAATTTGAAAACCTCTGATTTTCATTTGTTACCCCTGTTACGTTATTAGCACATGGCTAAATTAGTGTTATGAGAGCACTACAACCCATGATGTGGTAATAAAATAGCGTGTGTTTGGAGGTAATTATGTTCATTTGGGTGTACGCGCTGCTACTGCTGAGTGGCCTGATCAGAGCTCGGCGGCCCACGTGACACCCGTTTGATACCTGCCTTTAGACCCAGAGGTTTCAAATGTAAGTTGAAAACCTCTGATTTTCAATTGATACCCCTGTTATGTTATTATCACATGGCTAAATTAGTGTTATGAGAGCACTACAACCCATGATGTGGTAATAATATTAATTATATCGTCGCCAGTCTACTGACAGCAGTGTGGAAGGTCACACTCAGGTCATCTCGACTGAATTGTCTGAGTTGGCCATGGAAAAGGGGCCCCGGGGACGTGGATGAATAGCACATATGCGTGAAAGACCCCAGATTGAAAAATCACTAGAAAAAATAACGATAACCAAAATTAACGTACGCTTTAGCTAGGAATATTCTGGAGCCTATAGGTACTACTAATCGATTAACCCAAATTATTCAATTTGAATTTTCATCCACTTGAACTTGTGTCTCGCTGACGCGATCCACAATTTCAATTATTCAGATTTTACAAAATAGAGGTCAAGTCTTTTCAAATCGTGCTGATTGATGTCACAGTATGGCTTTAACATGCATAAAAGGCGGTACCGAATGTGGTAATAATTGAGTGAAAAACCCGATATATTCGGCACCGGATGTTAAAGGTTTAAGTCAAATATTGGCTAATATTATTTCTCAATAAATGACATTAACCTTTTCACTACCATACATGACGGAAATTTCCGTCGTCATTCGTCAATGAGCGTAACCATAAAATGACACAAATTCTCGTCAAATATATACTACATTTATGTATTTTTCGTCATTTGAAGCTGGAAATTGCGTTAGCAATTCCAGCTTCAAATGACGAAAAATAGAACTCCTACACCAGTATATCTGGATCCTGGCATGCACCCCGGCCTGGAAGTCAAAGGGTTAACATACATATAATGTGATGACAAAACATTTGCTAGGATCACTGTTGCATGAGGTTCTAGCCTTAATTGACATCCATGACTTGGTACTTGTTATAATGTTTTACAGTATAACAAAAACATTAAAACATTAGGCCTACGTTTTGGGGCTGGAATCTTTCAAATTGATTGGATATTGACAATTATACTGTCAATTATGTAAATATACTCGGGCAGCTCCATAAAATACACCTCCATACCCTAAAATGACCAATAAATAATTATTGATACCACAATTTGATTGTACACTCTACCTGCAGGGGTTGTTCCAGAAGGTCCATACTATTATTCTCTTCAATCAAACCCTGAATACCTTTGGTGTTAAACGAAACCAAATTTTCATATTCGTGTCTGGACTATCTGCGGGTGTTTAAAATCTTTAGCACTTAGATTAGATTTCTGTGTTTTTATTTTAAGCCGCCTTATTATTAGCCATCCACACAATTACTATTTCGCTTGATTATTGCTATTCAATCACTAAAGGCTGACAGCTCAAGTGATGGATTTGCTGTTGTGAATCGGCGAGGCTAGCTCTTTTGTGAGCACAGCAAAACTGGCCATGACAAAGCTTATCTACAAAAAACTCCATAAAAATGCTGATTTACCTCATTACAAAGTCCCCAAATTAAAAAAATTAAGTCGATGTTGCGTGTCAAACCCTCAAATGGCATAAGATACCAGGGGACACTTTTAACTTTTAATAACGGTCGATGACGAAAAAACCCCACAATAAGTCGCAATGGACGTGGAACCTCCGGGGTCGCGATGCGTTCTCACGCTTAAGGCGCTGAATTAAATCATTTAAATTTTAAATGAAAATTACCCATACTTGTTTAATTTGAGACCAAACATTTTCAAACCTGTTGTAACACTCATTTCATTCTCGATGACATTGATTTGGTTGGCTAATAAAACAATGCATTATTACATCTCTTAAAACAGACTTAATTTTCTTACAACTAGAGGTTCTAGAATGAAAATTCCCATGAAACTGGTTTATCAATACATTGCAATTTTTTCTAATTTTTCACCCACTTTAAATCATTTTCATCCACTACAAGTCGAGAATTGCGACAGCAATTCGCGACTTGTTGTGGATGAAGATGACAAAGGTAAACTCAGGTTTGAAAGGGTTAACACTCCTGATGTGTTATTTCTCATTTTATTCATCTTGAGGTGAGAATAACTGCCACACAAAATATTAATACCTCAAGCTAAATGAAGATGACGGTTGGCTTGACATTATATAATGTCCAATAGTGGGAAAATAATGTGAAATAAAATCTATAATAAGCACGTTCTTATTAGGAAGGTTTATTTAATAAATTAATTGTATTGATAATTATGCTCTGTTGTGCACTTATGCGTCGAGGGAGCTCAAAGGGTTAATCTTGAGGTGTTTTGCCGCTGTTGATTTAACCCGCTAACCCCTAAAGCGCGTATTCTTTTAATGAAAACGTTAGAAATCGAAGGGATTTTTTTTATTTGAAATCTTCTTAATAGTCTTAGTTAGCTCTTTCTGATTCATGTGAATACCTATACGGCCAATAGAAATATGTTCACTCTTACAGTACGGGGATAGACTTTAGACGTCAGAATCTGACGTCTAGAGATTTTTTTTGCTATTTTGTATTAGCACATTAAATATCACATATTAGACATGTTAAGATAAAAACGTAACACCAATCAGTAAGATTTGAAAATAGGTGACCTCAATTTTGTACCTTTAATATGCTGATTTATGTTTTTTTATGCTAACTAGATAGATCTGCGGTATTCAAAATTCATTGAAACGACTGAGTGGAAAACAAGGGTGTAGGCACAAATCTCTAAGTGATTCGGTTTCAAAAGTTATATAAATTGAAAACTTTTAATTTATAGAAATATTTATGTTAATTTATGCAGATTGGTTTTGAAATTTAAAATTAACAAAAACAAAAACCACAGAATGAAAATATAGATGTAAACAGACAAATGACATCCTAGTTAAGTGTTACGAAATCACATAAATTGTGGCTAGATCATTTTGTTTTTGTCTCGAAATTACTTGTGTCGATATAACCAATACCGAAATCGCCTGCACGTCTTGTATTAGGCCTAATATTGTTTTGCTTCAATTGTTAATAAAATATATGTACAGTAACTGTTTCTCAATCTGGGCATGTTCCTTCTTGATTGGCACACAAAGCTAGCAGATTGCAATATATACATATTTTTGCGTTTTGTGCTTGTCTTGCAAAAAATTAGCAAGGTTGTCCACCTGAGTTGTATTCCTGAATATACATAGACATGATTTCCGTGGGCCAACATTTTACAGCAGCCATGTCAGATTTTCTGAAAAAATTGTCTTTTTTGCTCCATGGGTAACGTATAAAGTAAATTAAATCATCCACGCGCTGACCCTGGTTAGCGTGGTAGCCCGGGTTACGTCGTGATAGTCCGAGCTAGAGATAACCTAACCTTGTTTTGTGACATATACAATGTTTTTTTGATGTCTTTTATAGATGTTTTTGTGCTGAATTCAAATCTGATGAGTGCCAGCTTGAAAAGTTTGAGCATTTTTGTAGATTCAAGGTCAAAGGTCAATCTCAAGTGATTTTTCAAGAAATGAAGCTAGGAACAAGTAATACCTCATATCCATGTGATTTTGACTGGGCAATCTATTTCTGAAACTATTTTGATTATTCAAGGTCATATTCAAGGTCAAAAGGTCAATTTGAAGGTCAAGTAAGATAAAATATAAGTTTTAACAAATAAAGCTTGGAAAATGTGTAGTACCTCTTTTTCATGGGATTTTGACTGGAAAATCCATTTAAAGTATTTTTTTGGTGATTCAAGGTCATGTGCAAGGTCAATTGGTCAATCCCAAGGTCAAAAATTTGAAAATATGATTTTTATCAAACACATATAACAGAAGAAGTGTAGTACGTCGTTTTGATGTCATTTTGACTGAATAATCCATTTCTGCTACTATTTTGACGATAAAAGATAATTTTCAAGGTCATTGCGTCAATTTCAAGGTCAGGTAAGCGAAAATATGATTTATAACAAATGAAGCTAGAAACAAGTGTAATACCTCTTTTTTGTGTGATTTTGCCTCAAAATTCCTTTTCTGGTAATATTTTGGTGATTCTAGATGATCCTCGAGGTCAAAAGGTCTATTTTAAAGTCAAATATGATTTTAGTATGATATGCTACAAACTGGAGCACATATAATACATTGTTTTAGTGTGATTTTGACTAGATAATCTAATTCCAGTAGGGTTTAAACATCATCAAAGTGAAATGATCAGGCGTCGAGAAGTCATAACAGGGTGGTGGAGAGGCGCACAGCTATAGAGTGGCAGGAAAGCGATACAGGTCAATAGAGAGTCGTTGAAAGACGACAGGGAGGCGGTAAAGGACAATGGGAGGCGTTAAAGGGCGGCAACGAAACGCTAAAAGGCGACCCAGTGGCCAATCTGGACTCAGCAAGAGTGCAGCAGCAATGGGCTACATGACGGCAGAGAGGCGTTAAAGGGTAATGGACATGTGTTCAGGGGAAGAAGAGTCGTCAAAGGGCGACGGAAAGGCCTTTAATTACAACAAAGAGGTGTTAAACTAAAAGTGTTTTCAGGGCAATAAAAAGGCCTTCAATAGCATCGAAGTGGCGTTAAACAAAAAGAGCTACGAAAACGCATAAAGAACCATGACAAAAATTGTTAAAGTGGGACGGGAGTGTCTTTCCATCACCCTTCAATGCTTCTCCATCGCCCTTTAACGCATTCCCATTATCATTTAATGGTTCCTTGAAGCTTTTTAACGCCTCCCCATAGCCCCTTAATGCCCCTCTGCCACCTTATAATACACCCAGTCTCACTTTACCACCTCTCCGTCGCCTTTTAACGCCTCCTAATTGCCTTTTAATATGCCTTCCCATTGCCCTTTAATGCCTTCTCATTATCCTACAACACCTTCTCATCACCCTTTAACGCCTCCTCGTCAACATCTAAAGTTATCCGTCGCTCTCCAGGGCCTCTAAGTTGCCCTTTAAGGCCTTCTTGTCGCCTGATCTTTTCACCATGAGAATGTTTAATCATTTAAACCCAACACAATTAGATTATCATCACATCTAAGCTAGGTATTATACGCTCTCCAAAGTTTAGCAATATGCCAAAAATCATATTCGACCTTAAAATTGACTTTTTGACCTTGAGGGTGACCTCAAATGACCAAGTTAATAGTCCAGTCAAAATCACATGAAAAAGAGGTATTACACATGCTCCTAGCTTTATTATTTCAAAATCATATTTTCAGTCACTTGACCTTGAGATTGACCTTTTGACCTTGGAGATGACCTTTAATCATCAAAATAGTACAAAAATAGCTTATTTGATTAAAATGACACAAAAAGAGGTCAAAATCACATGAAAAAGACGTATTACATTTCCTCTATTTTTCTTTCCTCAAATTAATGTTTTTTCTGCATTATAATATAATACTATAAATGGATTTTCCGGTCAAAATCAAATGAAAAAGAGGTATTACACATGTTCCTAGCGTTACTTGTTAAAATTGATATTTTCGTTTAATTAACCTTAAAATTACCCTTTTGACCTTGAAGATGACCTTGAATAATCAAAATAATTTCAGAAATGGATTGCGCAGTCAAAATCACATGAAAATGTGGGATTACACTTGCTCCTAGCTTCATTTCTTGAAAAATCATATTTGACCTTGGAATTGACCTTTGACCTTGGATATACAAAAATGCTCAAACTTTCCAAGCTGGCACTCATCGGATCTGAATTCAGCACACCAAAATCTAAAAGAAACATAAGAAAACATTGTAAATGTAACAAAACAAGGTCAGGTCATTTTTATATAAGCCCTCCCCTAGCTCGGACTATGACGCAGCTATATTGATTGACCCGGGCTACGTCGTGACAGTAGAATCAATCTATATTTAGGTTATAGGATCGAAATCACAACTTTTAACAACAGGTCACCGCGTGATGGAATTTTGACAATCTGCACAGATTTTCCCAAAAATTAAAAAACTAAAATGTAGAAAATATGTGTAAGAATTTTCCCCATGGAATAAGGGATCACCTTAATGACGGCTTCGTCAAGTTCATGTTCAAACCAGTGTATCGGCGTTAATTACGCATAGGGCCACGCGCTGCGCGCATCGCGCTTCTTCACCAAAAATCAAAATGAGGCTAAATGCAATATTGCTTCTATAACGCTTAGCAATTCTTGGAGCATGGCAAACTGTAAAATC
This sequence comes from Flabesymbios commensalis, assembly GCA_964017125.1. Taxonomy (NCBI): domain Eukaryota; kingdom Metazoa; phylum Annelida; class Polychaeta; order Terebellida; family Flabelligeridae; genus Flabesymbios; species Flabesymbios commensalis. Next base: position 38,008,216 of record OZ024906.1, on the reverse strand, counting down.
TGTCAAAAATAGGCTCGATCCCACTGCCACTTGATTTACTGTGGAGAGGTTAGGGTATTAAGCTTGATTTTATACAATGAGCCGTGTAGCAACTGTGTGTTAATGCGCCTGCTCTAAAGGTCGCCGTGGTAACGACACCTGGTGACTAAGCTGGGCAATCACACCAAGTGCCACTTTAGGGACTGGGGTATGCATTTTCAGTTAGAATGATACATTAACGATTGAGGTCCGTAGTTACTCCTAGCTCTGTCATAGGACCCCGTATACAATGAAAAAGGCAGAGACTTTGACTTTACATTTATGAACTGGGGTCATGTGGCTATCAAAATAACCAGGGTAGACTTTTAAAAAGTTAGACCTAAAGTCACAGGGATCAAAAATCGAAAATGGCCGCCAGGCACACGTGAAAAATTCATGATTGATCATAACTTTCAAAGTAATGCACCTAGAAGATTCATTTTGGTTCCCACACCTAGGTTTTTAGGTATGATGAATTCAAACAAAATAATAACAAAAAAACCCAAAGCACTACAATGTACAGAAATCCAAGATGGCCGCCATACTAACATGAAAAATCGATGTCTGCTCATAACTTTTTTTAAAATGCACCTGGAAGATTGATTCTAGTGTCTACACATAGATTTGTAGGTATGAGGGATTCAAAAGAATAAAAATAAAAAAACTATCTATGTCTGCCCATAACGTGTTTTTTTAAATGCCTTTATACGATTCATTCTGGTGTCTACACATAAGTTTTTATGTATGAGGAATTCAAAAAATCTAAATCAAAAGCTTCAACACAAGCAAATGTGCAGAAATCCAAGATGGCCGCAACACTAACGTGAAAAATCTATGTCTAATATTAAAATATATGTCTGCTCATAACATTAAAAAAAAGTTCGCCTATGATATTAATTTCGATGTCTACACCTAGTTTTTATGTGTGAAGAGTAAAAATAAAAATAATATTCAACAGAATGTGCAGCAATCCAAGATAATCATCACCATCTGAACTAAATCCACCTACTTTATTAGCATTTGAATAGGTCTACTCAGAGGTTTTCATTACCGTTCCATCAATTTTGCATTGAATTAAAGTCATATTGATTTCAATATTCAAAGATTCATAGATTTTAATTAGTTAACACAAAAACAAATATGCAGTCCAAAAGTTTAAGAAAAAAATCACTAATATACCAACAAGTAGTTTGGCAAATTAGATGACTATGAGCAAGAATAGATAAGGCATAGAATATAGGCCTACAACTCGAAATGTTGTAAAATGACCAAATTAAATGTTGCCTGTGATAAAAACTATACAACACACAGCAATAAAAACGTATCAATTTATAGATTAGCATCTCGTCTATATTTTAAACTATGTTTTTACCCTTAACTCATATATCCAAAGGTGTAGCCCTTCTCAAAATAAACCAGTCTCAGCCGTTTTTATTAAATCTTAAATCATGTGTCGAGGGCCTATCATCACCACAATTTTCCACCGTCGCGCCACAATCTCTAATTATGCACATTTCCAATGAGGCCTATGTTTATAAACAACACTGCTGTGAGCTGTAGCTGTTTTTTGTTATTATTCGCAGTTGACCATGACATGACATGAACACGTGATGTTCCTTTCCCTTTCACCAAGCCTCTACAGGTGCGGATCCAAATAATAATCTGACCGGGTTTCAACAAAGGGCTCTTAATTCATTTCCAGTCTCACAATTAAATGACAGAGATCAAATTTCACTTAACATGTCATCGCAGTCTTAGTTTGCCAAAAAAATGAGGAGTAGAGACAAGATTGCGTATATCTGGACACAATAGTGCTTAGTGTCTATGGATGATGTCACCACAAGTCATCTATCATGCTTCTGTCATGTATCCTCATTTAATATGCATTACTTTTTTGTTTGTAACTATATATCTTTGTGAAATGATATGGGCGATTCTCTTTTGCGTTCCACCTGCTCTACTCGTACTTGGGAACATTTGCATAGTTTTGAATTTCAAGCATCTTTAAAAAAATAGTGTCCTTAAAATGGAAATTGGTAACCCATGCTTTATCTTTGCAATTGTAGATAACTAGGCCTATTTGACAATCTATTTAATAAAACAAAAAATATATAATATTTTTTTTTTTGCATTTCTGCACTTCAGAAGAAGTTCGATGCGACTAATTGCGTGCACATGTGTCACATGCCCCCATAGAAATTAGAATAGTCTATAGCTCTATGATGATGATCAAAACCCCTGTTATCGTGTGGGCCTACATCTTAAATTCAATATTTCTTTTCAATGTAGATAATTTTACGTATGATCAACGCTCACGCCTACAGTTCGGCTGGGCCTCAAATCTCAGAGGTAGGTCTACTGGGTTCGAATCTCGGTAGGGCCAAATGCTTTGCATCGTTGATGTGCAAAATGTGTACATGTACAATGTTGCAATCTGTTCAAAGACGTGGAATTCACAGTGCTACCGACGGTACCATGTTCCCTTTTTGTTTAGGAACCCTGTCAACCGATCAATTTGAAAATGCCGACAGGGTTACAACATTGGTTACAACATTGGTTACATTGTAACCAATGTTGACTTAATGCCGGACCAGAGTCGTAAATGGTGGGCCAATAACTGGTTCAACGTCTTGCGTTTGCTGTTCTAATATTTTCTCTTATTTAGTGAACAAGTATAATAACGTTAATACAGAGACTTATATGCAGACTTATATGCAGTTTGAAACACTTTGCATTGTAGCCACAGTAACCAGTACAACTCTCTACAGTGCAAGCCCAGAAAACACAATACGCTGAACCAATGTAGGTTTAATGCTGGCCCATTGTCTGGGATTCGTGCGAAACAATAAACCACAATGGTTTAATGCTGGCCCACCGTTTAAGACACTGAATCATCATTTAATCAACATTGTGTCATGCCTTGTTTACTGAGGTTCGACTGAAAACCCAGCAAACCCCAGTCATTGCACCAACTCTGGGGTAAGATCGGTCCACCATCTGTGACGCTGTCCAAACATTAATTAGACTTTGGCCCAAATTCTTGTGTTTGATATATGTGGCCCGATCTGGCAAAATGAGTCGGAAGTCGCACAAACGATGCAAACGATTGACAAACGATGCTAGGGCCCTTATAAGCCAAAATGACCTTGATTTGACATATTTTCAATTTTCATTTTCATATCATTACTTTTAAATCCTAAAATTATGTGGCATAGAAATTGGTGTACATGTTGAAAAAAATATTTCAAATATTATGTTATTTGAATTTTAGTCCCAATTACACTCCAATCAGTGATATTTGTTTCTATTTGCATTGTTGCCATGAAAACAGTTGCTATTAAGAAGGAAATGTTGATACACTGTAAAAATCCTGACAATGAAAATTTATGTCATCTACTTTTAAGGTGTACAAAATGTTAGAACTATACGTCTATTATTAAAAAAATGGAGTCAAAATGAATATTTATTTTATTTTTTTCATTTTAATCAAATTGTATGTTCTTTTCAAAAAGTTTACAAAGTGCCTTTTTGAACTTCAAAGGCCATTTTCTCAAAATGAAGCAATTTCACACTTCATATTTCTGTGAGTTGGCGGAGTCATATTTTCAGAGCTAACCATGATAGAGAGTTGTGTGTTATACCATTTTAATTGTGTGTAGATTCAGGATCTATTATTATCACCAAAATTTCAATATGCGACTTCAGACTGATTTCGCCAGATCGGGTCACATATAAGGGGACTGTATCAGTATGTTGAAATTGTGTGTAGATAGACACATTGCCGCGCCTGGAATGACCACCTGATCGCTCGGGTACATGTGGTTGACGACCTTATCACCTGCTCTGATGTTCCAATATATATGAAAGGGCTCGGACATATATTATGATAATCATTCCTGATTCAACTCTAATTGAGGGAAACATCCGCTCGACACATGGCCGCGGTACACGCAGAGCACTGACGTTAGTGATATACCACTATGATTCCAAGGACTGCTTGTGAGAAAGTTGATTGATTGATTGATTGATTGATTGATTGATTGATTGATTGATTGATTGATTGATTGATTGATTGATTGATTGATTGATTGATTGATTGATTGATTGATTGATTGATTGATTGATTGATTGATTGATTGATTGATTGATTGATTGATTGATTGATTGATTGATTGATTGATTGATTGATTGATTGATTGATTGATTGATTGATTGATTGATTGATTGATTGATTGATTGATTGATTGATTGATTGATTGATTGATTGATTGATTAATTGATTGATTGATTGATTGATTGATTTATTTATTTATTTATTTATTTATTTATTTATTTATTTATTTATTGATTGATTGATTGATTGATTGATTGATTATATACAGCTGTACCCAGGGAACAGCAGAGATGATTAGCTGCAATTACACGTTTTAATACTTAAAATTGGTGCGAAACATCGAAATCACTGTACTTCCAATACTTGCAAAAAATCGAATCATCACCATGTTTGAAGTTGTATATTCTATGTCTTATCTATTTTTACTATGAGTCAAAACTGAACAAACAAATCTGACTAGTATCCCTAACACATTTATATAATAAAAATAACATTAAATCAAAGTGAATCTCACAGCACATTATGCTATTAACCCTGTTTGAATCGATACAACATTGTATATAAAAACAGGTCTAATATATGTCATGCAATAACAGCATAAAACATTGCCTTTCAATTTTTGAGAATTGTATGTACACAAGTACCACATCGTTAAATCAAAAACGTTAGTAAAAATAACTTTTATAAGACAATGATAATAAAAAGATTACTTTAAAAGTACCTTGGGCTATGATTGAGTACTGAATAAGCAATTTTGACTGGATTACACATTTTACTTGAACACTTAAAATATATAACAAAGTAAAATTAATGCATATCGCACATAATGCTTTCTTTAAAAAATAATATTTTGGTATGTCAGTATCAAGGAAACATAAACTGAGAAAATTATCTGATCATTTGTTGAAATAATAGCATCTGACTAATGAAATAAAATTGTCCTTTTCCACTTCTTGGGATTTGCATATAAATTATATATAAATCACGAGTATCTTTCTCATCAGTGGTGTGTATACATACAATATAATTATCAAAAGTAAAAAGACAATTTTTATGCTGTTATTGCAGGAAATATATTCAAACTTTTTTATATATGTACAGTGTTGTATCAATTCAAACAAGGTTAATAACATATTGCGTATGAGCAGGCTCAAAGTGCCATGTTTAGTCTGTTAAGACGCAGTAGACAGCTTGATCTACCTCTAGATATCCAGCTAGAATTGTTTGACACACTAATCATGCCAATTCCCACATACGGCTGCGAAGTGTGGGGTTTCGAAAATTTAAATATCATAGAAAAATTACATCTTAAATATTTAAAATATATTTATTATATTAATATATATATGAAAATGTCAACCCCAACATGTATGGTACTTGGTGAAACCAGCCGATTCCCTGTAAATATTACGATTAAAACTCGCATGATTTCATTTTGGTCAAAATTAATATTATGTGAGAAAAATAAATTGTCTGTTACTATGTATAGAATTCTGTATTCTAAGCATGTAAATAATATAACAATGTCGAAGTGGTTAACTAGTATAAAACAAAGCTTGGATAACTGCGGTTACAGTTATATGTGGTTACAACAAGATGTAAATATCGATAAATTCTCACTTATTGTACAGCGTTCATTGCAGGATCAGTATAGACAAGACTGGAATAATATTGTGTCTATTTCAAGTAAATGTGACTTGTACCGATTATTTAAACCTGACAATATCCTAGAATCCTACCTAAAACACCCGTCACCTATAGTTCGAAGAATAGTATGTAAATTTAGAACATGTAATCATAAACTCCCAGTAGAATCAGGCCGATATGCTAACCTCCCAAGGTATACCCGATATTGTAATAACTGTAATATGCAACGTGTTGGCGATGAATACCATGCTCCATTAGAATGCCCTGAGTTACAGGAAATGAGAAATGAATTTTTGAAACACTTTTTTTTAAAATACCCCTAACATGTATAAATACCAACAGTTAATGAGCTCACAAGATGGAAAAGTAATTATCAAATTGTTTAAATTTAGTAAAGGTGGATTCAACCACCTTCAACTCTACATATAATAATAATAATTATTTACCCAATCATCACATTAATGTACCACTTCTAAACCTATCTACGAATGTGTATACATCTAGAACTTTCACTATATTTTTTACACTGTTATTGTATCACCATGCTTTGTACAGCTGTATCTATATGTATTTCCATGTATTCCATGCCTCCACGAGAGGCCAGAGTTATAAGAAACCTTGAAAACTTGAAACCTGTGCCATGTGGTTTACTTTGATTTAATGTTATTTTTAATATTTAAATGTATAAAAAAAGGATACTAGTCAGGTTTGTTTGTTCAGTTTTCACTCATAATCATCTAATTTGCCAAACTAATATTGTTATACTTGTGATTTTTTAATAAACTTTTGGAATGAATATATTTTGTTGTGTTAACTATACAGTAAAATCAAAATAACTTTGATTCAATGCAAAATGTATGGAGCAATAACGAAACCCTCTGAGTTGACCTATGCAAATGCTAATAAAGTAGGTGGTGATAATCTGATAATTATCTTGGATTGCTGCAAATTCGGTTGATATTAAGTCTCTGATATATATTTTTAAGTCCTCAGACCTAAATCAGACATCGAAATTATATTCTACGCGAACTTTTTGAAAGTTATGAGCAGACATATATTTTTCATATTAGACATAGATTTTTCATGTTAGTGTGGCGGCCATCTTGGATTTATGCACATTTGTTTGTGTTGAAGTCTTTGCTTTGCTTTTTTGAATTTATCATACCTAAAAACGTATGTGTAGACACCAGTATCAATCTTCTAGGTGCATTTTAAAAAAAGCTATGAGCAGACATAGATTTTTCATGTTAGTGTAGTGGCCATCTTGGATTTCTGTACATTGTATTGCTTTGAGATTATTTTTTTTATTTTTTTAACTCCTCATACCTAAAAACCTAGGTGTAGACACCAAAATGAATCTTCTAGATGCATTTCTTTGAAAGTTATGAGCAATCATGGATTTTTTATGTGCGCCTGGCGGCCATTTTGTATTTTTGCTTCCTGTGACTTTAGGTCCAACTTTTTAAAAGTCTACCCCGGTTATTTTCATAGCCACATGACCCCAGTACATGAATGTAAAGTCAAACTATCTGCCTCTTTCATTGTATATGGAGTCCTATAGCAGAGCCTGGAGTAAATAGGGCGATATCGTGATGTCAATAATTCAGGAACATATCGATTCGTAGAGTGTTGTAAGTGCCACGTAAATGAGTCGCAGTTAGATTACGACTCTGGCTTCTAAAATGGGTGGATGTCCATACCTCTAATTCAAAAATATTATGTCTACAATTCCAGCAAATACAAAGCACAAGATACATATCAGTGCACATCGCAGTCATACTGTGCAAAGACAAAAGTCAGTAACCACTTATTTTGCAAGTAAGTAGTTAACAATTTTCTAGCAGGCATAATCTTCCGACCTGGAATTAAGAAATTGTGTCCGATTCTGATGAAGAGGTCGCTAGGTTGGGCAAGGTGTGCAGAGGAGGAGGGAGGGGGGGGCTGTACCGGTCACGAACTGGTCAGTCCAAGCACAGACCCAATGACAAGGTGAATTAATTTATAGACATTGCCTAATGAAGTATAGCTCAGCCGCTTACATCCGCTATTAACGCTCAATGGCGAGGTCAACCACTCTCTACTATTTCACCACTTTTAATTACAGTTTTTCCTGTGTTGATTGAACCGTATTTGGATTGCTTTTATGTGATCGATTATACAGTAAAGTTTTCAGCTTTAATCAATATCGAATGTCAAGTATTGAAACAACGGGTCAGCGACGTATCATTTTTAAATGGAATTGTTCTTATATGATCACTAGCTTTCGACATAGAAATTTCAGTTTAATGGCATCCGCGTTTTTCTGTAAGCGCGGCGCTAGTGTAGTTTTTGCACAGCTTGCGGTGTAAATAAAATGGCGGTGACTGTGGTCGGGCCTGTCAGGCATTCAGGTCATCCCGGGTGCAGCTACCAAACGTTGCTCCAGTGGAAACAACAACTTAATGGACCAAGATTAACCCTTTAACCACCGGTTTCGATTATGTTGTGTTTTTCTCCTTTTAATTAACACATAAAATATGGCAACTGTTGAACATGTCAAGGATATAACGCGACACCAATCAGCAGGATGTCCAAATCGCTGACCTCCGTTTGGTCAAATCTGAATAATCGTCATTTGCTTGAATAAAAATATTCTGGCGCTCAAATGGTTAAACCAACACGGGGTGGATTTATCGTGTTTAGTGGGTGGTGACATAAATGAAATGAATGGGGTTTTAGGCTACTTTAGTGCACATGTAGGCTAAACTGGGCCAGGATAACCTTCTGAAGATGGTGAGATGAACGAGATGACACTGTCTTCCAGATACAGGATTCAAAATGTAAGCCCCGGCGGTCTGAGGCCGAGCACGCAACCTCTCGGTCACGGAGGCTCCCCACAATATTGAATCTTTTAGAGTGAGCGGAGGAGAAACATTTTATTTCTTTGAAACTTGGATGCCAGAATGGGGTTCGAACCACCTCACCAGGGCCGCAGGTCACAGCATTTCTTAGTATTTCCACCTCCTTTCAAAAATACATTGATTGAAGTTCGTGATGTCCTAAAATACGAACACAGCTCGTTATGGATTTGACCACTCACCAATCCCCCAATATACGAAAGGACTGGAGATCAGAAATCCCGAAGCAAACTCATGCCGTTTCAGATACAAAATTGGAAATCTATTTACATATGTATAGACTTGATCATTTCACCATTTGACACAGAAATAAATAAAAGTGTTTGCAATTATTTATAACAGAAAAATTCGCAAAAACGTTAATATAAAAGATGCAGGCAACCACCCACCCTTCGATAAAAACCGATGTCACCACTACCACCAGAACCCAACCGCAGAAGACTACAAGATTTACTTTGAAACTGTTATCACGTTTATTGTGTGAAATCGCAGTTTTCCTTACTCATCCAAAACAGACGCTAAAACCAAGTTACGCGACATTGTATCTAGCCCACCAAAACCCATCTTAAACAACACGTTATGTTACCCACGAGCAAGCAGTGCGGTATGTACTCGCGTGAGACTGGCCAAGGGAAGATGACCAATTCCAAGAAGTAAAAATCACCGTTTCTGAATACAAATTGACATTTCTAGTTGCTAATTTACACAAATCTGAATTATTTGCCCCCATCAGTTGAAAAATAGCGGCTTTGCTGGTGTGTTCTGCTGAGCGCCACTGTCAACATGCTGGCCACTGTAATAAGTGCCTTCCCAGAAACACGATACATTGAAGCACTTATGCTGGGGTAATGTTTGGCCGTCGTCTACGACGCTGCCCAGCAGTAACCCAGCATTGTTTTAACATCTCGTGTTTGCTGGATTATTGGCACTCCAGTGAGTGTCATATCTGCCATGAACGTCACACATTTATAAAATCCAGCCTCCAATGCTAAAAAATTAGCAGTATTTAAGAATTTGCTTAACAAATTCCCATCGGTAGCGAACAGCCAACGCATTTCGCTTGTGGCGGGAAGAAAAACCGTTACTGTTGTTTCGCCGCAAAAGGCGGTGGCGTGTCAGCGGTAGTCCACTTAATGAAGGAGCCACCCACTGATCGTCCAAACAGATGCTGATCGGTCCACCCCCAATAACGGAGCAGCCTGAATAAGAGCGGACAAACTGCCGCGCCAGTTATTGCCAATCCCCGCTGTCCATGAATCAAGGCGTGCTCCCGACCGATCAGCCCGCGCTCCCCCGCTCCATTATTCCCGCCAAATTGAGAGAGAGGCGCGCGGGCGATTAAGGTATCACCGTCCATAACAATTCCATTTCTGTCGTCTATCTTTATGAGGGGGCCAATCAGGCGGTAATGCCCGCCTTAGAGGGAGAGGAGGGAAGAGGGAGGGAGGCGATGATAGATGGAACAGTCGTGGTGGAAGAGAATCAGGAGACGCAGGACGTTGAACCAATGCTTTAATGTGACTGTTGATCTAGACTCAACGTGTCTTTGCTAGGGTAGGTCCAGGATAAACTAAAAGGGGTTAAATATCCTGATTCTATTGATTAAAGCGACACAATCAGACTAAAGTCATCAAAAAATCTGTATTTTTATTTTAGCTTCTTAATATGACCATAGAGTTAAGAAACTTAACTCTATGATATGACCATATCATATGAACATGCCCATGGACTAGAACTGCGTAAGTTGTTTTATATTTTTTATGTTACGCATTCAACAGTTAAGCGAGATATAAATACGAAATTCCCGTATTTCTTATATTGGACATGCATGTCCGAAATAAGGAATCGGGAATTTCGTCTCTATACCCTGCTAAACTGGTAATTGCGCAACACAAACACAAACAAACTTACGCAATTCTATGCTCACATCATGGCCATAGTAAAAAGCAAAAATAAAAATACAGATTTGTTGATGATTTCAGCCTGATTGTGTCGCTTTAAGCTCGGCAAAACATGTTTCTGGATTCTCAGCATTCACGCCTCTCAAACGAGATGAGTAAATGGAGATTTATAGGCCACATCTGTGCACATTACAGGCGAAACTGGGCCAAGTTAGGATCTCGATGATGGTGATAACATTACAACCTGACTCAGATGCACTACTTAGCAAAAATAAAACATTGATTCAATGTTGATTTAAAGTATGCCCACCGTCGCGTCTTCACTGCATGGGTAATATCTACACTGCTAAACCGGCACTGTCGTCTCTTAAGCATTGTCGCGTCCCAATTTATATTACGTTCCAATTTGTAATAAATTATTACAAATTGGAACCCATAATAATCTGATAATGTAATGCAATTGCGTGCCAATTTGTAATAAATTATTACAAATTAGAACGTTATTGCAAATTTTTGCACACATATAGTTTAGGATATAGTACATACCATGGCATTCGTATCCCCAAAAGTTTTCGACCGGAATACTATTTTTTTAACTATTCTAATATTGTTGCCATAAGAAAAATCGATGCTTCTTTTCCATTTGTCATACATTGAAATTTAAAGATTATTTGTTAAATTTATCGAAGCGTATATATCATACACATAGTAGAGTAAACATAAAATGTAATTTTCAAATTTCAAGGTCAATCAAGGTCAGAGCTACATTTTGAGCACGAAAATCTGATAATCACTATTTTTTTCGACTATTATTTCAACTCTGATTTGTATAATATTCCTTAAAGGGTTACAAAACATTTTCACATAATTTGGAGGCTACCAGAATATTTCTTTGTAATTGCGAAGTTAAATTATGTATGATCAATAGTCATATTGTGTGCATTGTTGGACTATATAAAGACCGCTAGGGCGGGGCCCTGGTGCAGTGGTTAAAACTGTCTGCTTGGATAGTCGGAGGTCGCGGGTTCGAACCCCACTCCGCTCACATGTAATAATCAATAAAAGAAAATCAATTGTCGGGAGCCTCTGTGACCGAAAGTTAGAGTGCTCGGCCTCAGACCTCTCGAATGTCGAATCTTATGTCTGGAGGGCAGTGTCATCTCATTTATCTCACCATCCTCAGGAGGTTCTGCTGGCTCAGTTTGGCCTATATATGCACAAAGATCGCCTAAACTCCATTCATTTCATTTCATGAGGACTGCTGGAGATGATTTTAGTGCAGAATACATCAGCTTTTAGAGGAGGTAATGCAGTTAACAGTAGATCTACAGACACATTTAATTATCAAGGAGAATGTTGTATAATAATAAAGTAATCTCAGCCAGTATGGAAATTGATGGGAGTAATATCATACTGAAAAATACATGATTTCCCCGTATTGAAATTGACGGAGAAAGAGCTTATTCACATTCATTCGTCAGCGTCACCTAGTATTTAAAATGTGAACTAGCTCTGTAGATAGCAATTCCATCTGTTCCCTGAAGTAATGACGGTACTTAAGAAACTGTTCATTACGCTGCCGGGAGCGCTGTTCTTATTTATTTATTCATACATGAAGTACGTTTTGAATTGTATAATTTAAAAACGGTATTGCATTGTTAATTTCATAACAGTTTGTTGAGTTTTTGCTTTAGCAGAGCCTTGAGTTTAAAAAAAAATAGTTTTGTATCACTTGGTTTATCGGCTGTATCGGCTGACTCAGGGAGGCGGTCAGCGGTCCAGCTTTGGGATCTTCCTCAGTCCATTCACAGAAGGCGTCTCTGTGTTTGGGTGAAGGAGGGAGCCAGAGGGACTCTGATAAATATCAGCATTGAGTTACTAGAGTTTAATTATATCTACCCGGGTTTCTATATTCCACGGCATGGTGATATTCTTAAAAAGGTAATTTAAATAAGTTTGTTTGTGTTTTAAGGTAAATTATTTATCTCATAAAGCATACTGAATTTATCCGGTTTCTTTTAACAGTAAGCTTAAACGTTTAGTATTCAAGTTATACTGTGTTTTGTAAAATTATGAGATATATTTTATTTAGCTTATCCCACCTTCATGTGAGAGGATCCACCCTACCCATGATGCTGTTGGTTTGATTACAGTCTGATACTGTGGTAAATCAGCGTGAACTTTCTACATGGATTTTAGAGAACGATTATTTAAATTATTTAAAAACCACAAGGTGTATGAGCTAAATGACTGAGGTTATTACTTTTTAATTCTGGAAACCCAGGTTAACTACACCCAACACACACGGCACGTTGATCCAACGTTGCTTTAATGTTGACGCACCGTCTGCGACGCTGGTACAACAGTGTCCAACAGTGGCTCAACATCTCATTAATGTTGTAATGGTATTGACTGTATGTCTAATGCATCCAGGGATCTCCGTTTAGCAGCAACGCCAATGAAGGTCAACCTCTGTGTGATTACTCTTAATGTCGGGCATATACATTAATTTTGGTAATTTCAATCATTTTCCAGTTGATTGATCGGGATACAAATCTCTTTTAATCATGTTGAAATTAATTGATCAGGATAAATGTCTCTTTCAATCATGTTTAAGTTGATTGATCTGGATACCGGTCTCTCTCAATTATGTTTAAGTTGATTGATCAGGATACCGGTCTCTCTCAATCATGTTTAAGTTGATTGATCTGGATACCGGTCTCTCTCAATCATGTTTAAGTTGATTGATCTGGATACTGGTCTCTTTCAATCATGTTTAAGTTGATTGATCTGGATGTCGGTCTCTCTCAATCATGTTTAGGTTTATTGATCAGGATACCGGTCTCTCTCAATCATGTTTAAGTTGATTGATCTGGATACCGGTCTCTCTCAATCATGTTTAAGTTGATTGATCTGGATACCGGTCTCTCTCAATCATGTTTAAGTTGATTGATCTGGATACCGGTCTCTCTCAATCATGTTTAAGTTGATTGATCTGGATACCGGTCTCTTTCAATCATGTTTAAGTTGATTGATCTGGATACCGGTCTCTCTCAATCATGTTCAATTTGATTGATCAGAATACCGGTCTCTTTCAATCATATATAAGCTGATTGATCTGGATACCAGTCTCTCTCAATCATGTTCAAGTTGATTGATCAGGACAACGGTCTCTTTCAATCATGTTCAAGCTGATTGATCTGGCTACGGGTCTCTCCCAATCATGTTTAAGTTGATTGATCAGGATGCCTGTCTCTTTTAAACATGTTTAAGTTGATTGATCTGGATACCGGTCTCTCTGAATCATGTTCAAGTTGATAGATCGGGATACCGGTCTCCTTCAGTCATGTTTATAAAATATACTTCAAGTCAACTACTAGAATAATACTGAAAAAAGAACATGGTATATAACAATGTGGATTTAGACGCCACCTCGTGAATATGTTATTATAACTGATAGTCCTTACTAATATATAGAAGCACAGATATGAACAATAGCAATAAAACAATAGGTCCAGATATAATAGTAAGGAATTTTCTAAAGCGCGAAAATCTGATCTAAGAACATTCGATGAGCTGCACATATTTAGCATAGTCTTTGTCTCATTAAATAGATGTGTTTTAGGATTAAATTTGAATTTCGCATAATGTTTAGAAGATTGTTCCACATTACGGGAGCATTTCTACTAAAAAAAATTCCTCAAAATCTTTGTAGCCAGCTGCACTGCTGGATGGCACATTCACTGAGCCACCAGTGTCTCCCCTGCTCCGAGTCACTGATGTTGAGTGAAGATGGTACAATGAGCTGACACATATATAGTCAGGTAGCATAGCAAAAAAAACGATATTTGGCGGATAAAAGCACCAAATTTTGCATGACACTCCCATAAGACCCATTAATCAACATTAGCCTGAATTTTTAAAAGTGTTGACGTGAAACGTAAAAATCCAAAATGGCCGCCGTTTTGACCAAAGTCAAGGATTAAATTGATATAATTTTCGATATGATATAACCAGATGATGACTTTGGTATCTACCATAGGGTTTTCATGTATGCCCGACATAATGGTGTGGCCAGAAATTATTTTGGACATTGCATTGTGGGTAAAATCTAAGATGGCCTCTATTTCTGCAAGGTTAAGCTATAAATTGACATCTTTTTCGACAGAATGGACGCAAAAGCATACTTTCGGTGTCTACCATAGGGTTTTCGGGTATGCCCGACACAGTGGAGTAGTATGAAAGTACTTTAGATATTGCATTCTGGGTAAAATCCAAGATGGTCGCCATTTGTGAAAACCAAAAATTAATATAATTGTCCACATAATGGAAGCAGATTCGTGATTTTGGTACACAGTAACAACCATGTAGGATTTGTATACGCCCTTGTGACTGGCAAACATAATATTAGACAGCATATATGCTAAAGATGGCGGTCATTAGACAAACAAAATGGCCGTCAGAGGGCCATGACAGGGCACACAGTATGTGTAACTGTTTATTAGGATTGAGAGCTACATACATGTAGGCGTCATTTGAAAGCCGTCACAGAGCCACGAACGAACACAAAATATGTATAAATTTAACAGGAATTGAGATAGATCAATGAGTTTCGCGTTAATCAGAGTTTCCAGGTATGGTTGACATTGTGGCATTGTAAAAAATAGGCCATGCATCAGAGATGGGAATAGTCCATATAAGATGTTAGCGTTAGGTAAACAGACATGTTGGGGACTATCGGCCGTATTTGGGTCTGACGTTTAGGCCGATGAACATGAATTAGACCTGTTAATACATATAAGAATTATAATAAAATGTCAGGTTTTGTAGTTATTCGAAGTCCTAGCTCCTTATGAGAATTGAAGGCGGCTTTTAAACTTAGCCTCGGGACTTCAATTATTATCACAAACACTATTTTCATGACACAAAGAGGGGGATTTAATCACGTTTTCGATGAGAACGACAGTTAATTACATGCACATTTTTTCTGGGATCCACAGATATTTTAAACGTTTTAAACGTAAAATCAAAATAATATTGCAGTGTTTTATAACAAGACAGTTCGCTGTTAGTGACCAAACTGGTCATCATCAACAGATATGGGAAATTGTGGCAGCGCTTAAAATTTGGTCGTCACAGTCGAGTGGCAGCTTATCTGTCAAAAAATTCTTCAATTATATAATAATTTTAAAGAGATTATGTATGTTCAGTCAATCAAGCATTGTGAATAACCAAGGGTTCACCACAGGTCTTAAAGCTATATGTGGCTAAACTACAGAACCTATCGAATAGAAAAGGTAATCCTTGTGCGACACTATATCAAGCTCCACATGACCTCGTCACCAAACAGTTTGTGGACAAAGAAATGACAACAATGCTTCTAAATGCTTATTGATTTTTGTCTAATATTGGGCACATTGTTGCTAAAAAAAAATGCCCAACTTGACATTGATAGTCATGAGAAAATGTGGCAATAATTGTTTTTGACTTCGTATAAAACGTTAGGTCATTTGATAACTTGATGATGTTTAAACCTTCAAAAAAATCATTCAAAATGTCTTTTCTGAACAAAGTACAGTTTCTTCCAAGAACAGTCTGCATACTGTATTTGACAGCTACAATTTGTGCAATATGCTATCCAAAAGAGGGAAGCGGTATACTTGTTATGACCGTCTAGTAAGGAAAGGGTTAAGTTTGATTACCTTAGACACAATAAGGGAGACAATCTCGTGGTCAAACTGGGAGTGAACACGTCACGGCCCGAGCCATGGAAGCCACACGTACAGAAACACGCATGCATGAACAGTCACCACATACACGGACACGACGCAGTCCAAACACTTACACGTGGAAATACACGTCTACTAGGGAAGGGGATCGTGACGTGCGGTGACCAACCAAATAGATCCACGTTGGTCAGGTGACATGAGCTGAAAGATATTTAAATGACGAGTTTTTGTTTAAGAGAAACCTTTGGAGATATATGAATTTTAGACAGCTTTAAGATTGGAGAATTAAAAATCACATTGACGATTAAGATTACGATATTGATGTTACGAATATTATGATTTACGAATTCAAGTTTAGAGAATAGAGCTATTAAATAATTGACACAGCAGGAAGAATAATTGACTTGTGTTGTCTTGTCTCTAACGAGCATCCCTAATATAGCATGCTTACCAAAAGATTCTCCTGTCACGGCCACGTGGTACCCAATTCGGCTTACTATTGGCCAGTATATTTACCCCTTTGCCGTGTATTGCGTTCTTTATGATCACGCTACAATGTCTAGCATGTCTAAAAACATAATATAGCTACCAAAACCATCCATCTATGTCCATTTCAGCAAAAGCTACATAGGCCCGGAGTGGCCATTATGGTTTTAAACATATCGATCATCTCTAAAATTATTTTCTGATCATGCCGGGCGGTGTACCTGAGAACCCTATGATTGACTACAAAATCATTGATTTGTCCTAATTCCGGGGGAGGTTATACACATTTCTTGCACGGTCATGTCTCTGTGATAGTTATTTTGCTTGTCTTATGCCCGCCATCTCGGTTTTTACTACATCGACCATCTCTAAAGTTGTTAAATGACACCAACATGATCATATGTCGGGCTACCAATCCGAAGCCGATATTGTAGACAATGATATATGTTACTTTCAGCTAAATATATTTCCTACTCTGCGATTAATCTCCTTCTATTCTTTTCGAAATTATAACAAAAATGTTTGACACGAACTCTGTTTGACGTTACCCTGTCAAATGGCGGCCATCTTGAATTTTACCCACAATCAAATGTTTGAACTTCCCTCTGGCCACACCACTAAATCAGGAATACATGGAAAACCACCGACATATACCTAAACGTGACGCTTCTTTTATTTTGTCTAAAATTATATGAATTAATTGTTTTGACCTTGCACAAATGGCGGCCATGTTGGATTTTACTCACAATGCAATGACTAATGTACGTTCTGGCCACACCCGTATGTCAGACATACTTGAAAATCCTATGGTACACAACAAAAGTATGCTTGTGCTTCTATTCTGTCCAAAATGATATCAATTTATTATTCAACCTTGCACAAATGGCGGCCATCCTGGATTTTATTCACAATGCAATGTCTAAAGTACTTTCTTACTACAACACTATGTCAGGCATATCTGAAGCCCGTATGCTAGACACCAAAATCAAGAATCTACGTCTGTTCTATTGAAAATAATATCATTTTATTGTCTCATCTTGTACAAATGGCGGCCATTTTGGATTTTGTCACTTTCCGGTGTCGTAAGTAGAAAATAATTTTGGGCTCCTAGGCTAACTTTGATCAGGATAGGCTACTGAGCCCTCAAAAAAAATTTGGTGCTTTTATCCGCCCAATATCGTTTTGCCTAAAATTTGATGCTAAGCTACCTGACTAATACTAGTATCCCCGTATCGCAACCTACGCAACCGGCACAATACGAGATCAGTAACAGGATCTCATAGTTAATTTGTGATAGCCTTGGTGATACGTGCATAACAAATGGAAGTTTGATCTGAGAGAAAACTGCAAATGTTCGATATATCCCACAGATTAAATAGTGATGTCTTTCAAATATGTCTCTAGCATCTGCATCTAGCATAATAAGCAAATGCTCTAGAGACGTTGGTCCGACGTCAGCCTAGTGCATGTTTAGCGGTGGACCCGCCTCGCATTCGCCCTGATTGGAACACAACGCCACGTATTGTGTTTGTAAGGCGGTGATCACATGCACACTCTCTCCACCTGGTGAATGGATAGACAGCAATAGAAAGTAGAAATATTCATGTATGTTGGCTGGTGAGTGAGTGAGTGAGTGAGTGAGTGAGTGAGTGAGTGAGTGAGTGAGTGAGTGAGTGAGTGAGTGAGTGAGTGAATGAGTGAGTGAGTGAGTGAGTGAGTGAGTGAGTGAGGGGGTGAGTGAGTGAGTGAGTGAGTGAGTGAGTGAGTGAGTGAGTGAGTGAGTGAGTGAGTGAGTGAGTGAGTGAGTGAGTGAGTGAGTGAGTGAGTGAGTGAGTGAGTGAGTGAGTGAGTGAGTGAGTGAGTGAGTGAGTGAGTGAGTGAGTGAGTGAGTGAGTGAGTGAGTGAGTGAGTGAGTGAGTGAGTGAGTGAGTGAGTGAGTGAGTGAGTGAGTGAGTGAGTGAGTGAGTGAGTGAGTGAGTGAGTGAGTGAGTGAGTGAGTGAGTGAGTGAGTGAGTGAGTGAGTGAGTGAGTGAGTGAGTGAGTGAGTGAGTGAGTGAGTGAGTGAGTGAGTGAGTGAGTGAGTGAGTGAGTGAGTGAGTGAGTGAGTGAGTGAGTGAGTGAGTGAGTGAGTGAGTGAGTGAGTGAGTGAGTGAGTGAGTGAGTGAGTGAGTGAGTGAGTGAGTGAGTGAGTGAGTGAGTGAGTGAGTGAGTGGAATTTCTTCTGAAAACCCATTGCTTGATGTGGTGCATTATGTTGCCTTTGTTCTCCCGGTCATTGTTTTAGTGAAGAAATCATATTTGGGAGATAAATTAGATTTAGGGTCAGGACAGAGAGGGCAAGGCCATTTCCATACAATGACCATACATAGCATGGACCTTCTGCATAACCTCCTTTGCCCACTAACTTCCAATAGGTAGGCCTGGATATCTTAAACATTAATACCAGTGAACGAAATGATTTACTAAATGTATAATATTCAATATTATATCCAAGACACATTATTGTGCGTAAAAAACAGAACTTTTACCCATTGTGGTGGTGGCCTCTTCGCCCAATATACTTTGCCCAATAGCTTGGACAAAGGAGTCACAATGATATATTTATTAAATATGTTTAACATATTGTAAAATGAGGTATTCTTGACGCACTAACTATATATACATGTATCTATATTGGATGTAGCCCACATAGAACAGTTATTGGTTTTAAAATAGTTTGATTAATCTCTATAAATACTCTACGAACGTGAAGTATCCGTCCCGACCAACAACATAGTGGCTCAGCCTGACAAGATCAGTCAACCCTTTACCCGCCAAATTATTCAATCTGAATTTTCACCCACTTGAAGTTGTGTCTCGCTGACGCGATCCACAACTTCAAGTGACTGAAAATTATTCAGATTTGACAAAATGGAGGTCAACTGTTTTCAAATATTGCTGATTGATGTCATATTTTATATTTAACATGTTTAATAGGTGGTAATTAATGTGCTAATAAAAAAGAAAACCCGAATATATGCGGCACCGAAGGTTAAAGGGTTAATTACCGCTGCCAATCATTATTTCTTACTTGAATCAGGGGATATGATTAACACTTGGGGCGAAACAACATTCTGAAATACACAGATCCCCTCTTGCTCATTCTAACCATTGTCCTGATGTATGGTTCGTTTTAATTTACACAATTTCCAGCGTAAAAAGACGAGAAATAGTTATGTTATGTAAACTAGACATCTCTGAAATCAAGTTATATTATTAACTGAGCCTGCAGCACAGAATGTTTCAATAATTTAAATGGAATTTTATTTGATTTGAAACTAGCTCAAAACCGTATGTATATAAGGTTTGAACCATTAACCCTTTAAACGCCGAATTATTTAATTTGAATTTTCACCCACTTGAAATTATGTCTCGCTGACGCGATCCACAACTTCAAGTGAGTGAAAATTATTCAGATTTGACAAAATGGAGGTCAACTGTTTTCAAATATTGCTGATTGATGTCATATTTTATCTTTAACATGTTTAAAAGGTGGTACTTAATGTGCTGATAAAAAATGAAAGCTCAAAGATATGCGGCACCGGCGGTTAAAGGGTTGAACTATACCCTGGGTGGTCTCGTATGTCTAAATCCCCTCAGCAGAATCACACATAAACTGCTGATGACGGTAACGTCATCGCAATATTGCCGACACAAAACGAGAAAAAAAGATTGCATGTTTACTGTCAATTTTATTTTATTTAAAATGTCTAAATCATAAAAAATGTTTATTACATTTAGTCATAATCAACTTAAGGTAATTTTGGTACATAGTATAGAGTATTTAGTATATCACGTTTCGGAATAAAAATAGTGTAAAATATTGATCCGAGCGACGGTAGCTCCAATATTGGGAAACGGTAACTCGATAATAGCCCGCCGCCATTATTGAACTTAAGGTTATCGCGCACAAAAAACGTAAAATGCAAATTATTGACGTAAAATGCGAAAAAAAGTAATAAATCGGTCATTTTTAATTTATTTTCACCCATTAATAAACTTGTCCGAGAACGGGGCATTAGTAACATGGATGGCATATTTAAGCAGGATACATGAAAAACTGTTGAAGTATATCGTGCCCTCAAGGTCAAATATTATTGACGTAAAATGCGAAAAATCGCAATAAATCGGCCACGTACTTAGAATTTTTTTTCAATCATTATTGACAACTGGTCATTAGTAACATGCATAACAAATTTGGGAAGGATACAAGAAAAACTTTTCAAGTTATCGTGCCCACAAGTAAATGTTAACGTCGAGGCTGACGTCGACGCCGATTGCTGCCGTTTGCGACGCCGAACTTCTATTCCAATAGCCCACCTTGTTTAATTAAAAATTAAAAGGCGGGCTAAAAATGAGTAGGATGACGGTAAATATTGTAAAATATTTCAGTGGTAACTTCTATTTTAAGTTGACGGTAACTTTCATTTCAAAGACGGCAGTAGTTTTTGTTTTTAAGTTAAGTTCAAGTTTTAAGTTTTTAAGTTATTTTGCAGGAGTTAAATATATGTTATTTTTGTTGTCCTTTTAATGTTCATGTGACACTACGAATTTCAGATGACAAGAGTGATGCTTTGTAAACTGCTCCAAACATTTGAAAACAAGTAAATGCAATGTATTATCATAATCTCTGAATAAATAATTCTAGGCAGGAAGAATGAGTGAATATTGCTTTACGTCGCTTTCGTGTACATATCGCGACAGAAAAAAATCCAAAGTCTGGACTATACTTTACACGAGCCCAGTAACTCTGCGTTTCAACCCACAACCGGACCGAACGAGTCATCGGGGCCGGCCTAGACATCAGCAAGAGATCAAATGTCTGTCTTGGAGGACAACCATTCACAAGTCTTGATGCAAAACAACCACGCATTAAATCTGTGAATTTTCTCATTCGTATAATATTCATACTTTTAATCTAATTCTGTTATATGTAAAAAATTGCCACGATGATATATTACTGATAATTGAGCACATGTACAATGTAGGATGTATGGTATTATGTGGATAATTGAACAATGTTATAATGGTTATATGACAGCATATGTATATGAATTATATCTTTTTAAAATCTGTATTAGATGAAGAAGCAAACAATATACAGAAACATAAAACCCCGATTGTATTATAAAAAGGAAAATATTGGAAAAAATAGACAAAAACATTAAGGTATGTGTCATTATTTTTATTTTGTTTGGTATTTCAATAACAATTAGAAACATATTTAGAATAGTGTTATAAAATGTATGTATTTAATTGATAAAAAATCGATGTATATAGATTATGTTTGATATACCCTTGAAAAAAAATGTATAGTGACAAATTTCTTAAGAAATAAATGTGCGTATCTTACCTTTACAGCTATCTAAAAAAAACAATTGAGATACAGTCCTTTGATGTTATCATCAAAAAGCTCACATTTTGTCATTTTTTTCTAGTCGGCCGCGCGCCATCTTGGGATTACGGTAACTCTAGTGGTAAAGGTGTGAGAATATAGTCGAGGACTGTTACAGCTGGAAGTAAATAGTGGAGGACAACTTCTGGTCCTACTTTCGCACACCAACCGGCTCTGCTTTGCGAAATCAAAATGCAGTAGCTGCTCACTCTGGAAGTAAGCAGTTACAGGCCTTTGACTTTGCACGGCATTGACTTTGCACGGCATCATCATCTCCTTCTCGATCACTCCAGCACCTCTCCATGTCAACATCCCTTCTCCAGAATCTGCTGAACAACATGTCCAGAGGTGCGAGCGACTACCAGACCAGCGCTGGCGCAATGCTGGGCCGACGTCAGAGACAATGGCCAGCATTGAGCCAATGCTGCCTCAATGAATGGCGTCCACTACTGGTGATTTTTTTTCAAGTTGTTTCACTCTGCCTCTCTCGTGTAATTCCACCTGACTTGACAGAAATTATTTAAATCTGCACACGTGGAGATCGGCCCACTCCACGGGCTGTTCATAATCTCACTTGCTCTCTTCAGGCAGACGACCGTACTCCACATGTGTTGGTCCTGCACTTCCCTCTACGTCGATGTGTCACCCTGTGGTGTATCAATGGACTGATTCAATACTAATTATTAGTTATATCATAAATGCAGAGGGGTTACCGAAGGGATGGTTGTTAGGATCTTCAAGACTAGTATTTTGACACTGAACACGACGAGACTGAAACTTACAAAGATGGGGTGTTTTTTATCAGATGATAATTATCACCAACTCGTTGATTATAAACCAATCAGAAAGGATACCACCTGTGTACGCCACGAGAAAACTCAATGTAAATACAAAAGAAAGTAACTGCTTTCTTTAAGTGATAGTCTTAGTAGATAATGCGTGAGTTATGCGGAAGATGTTTACTCTTGAGTGACATCAAGGAAAATAAAATGAGACATTCTATTTTCCTTGATGATATGCATATTCACGCCTGAAGTCGCGATTTATACCCTACACGGGATTTATACCCTACACAGCAAACACAAAACATTTGTATAACACTTGTACAATGTTGGGCCAACGTCGAAGACGTTGGACCGACGTTGTACAAATGTTATACAAATGTTTTGCGTTTGATAGGTATACTCATTTGGAACGAATTAAATGTTTTATAGTGTATAATACCACATCAGGCGGCACCTCATCCAGGATGGGGCAGCTTGAAAAATCATATATAAAAACTGTGGTCCACGAAAGAAGTGGCGGCCATTTTGGATTTTCGCAAATTCGATATCCTTCCAACAATTGGAATGTATGGGATTTTTTTATTTATGATTCTGAACTAATTGATGAAATAAATAATACCTTTTGCAATTTCAGGAGGGCATTACAGATTTTGACTGCATGGACTACGACGGTATTATTTTTTCATGCAATTGCGCGTGAAAAAAATGACTTTTATAGTTTGACATTTATAATAAAATGAATATATGTCGACTGCTCTTCTTGTAAATCCCTTACAATATGGCGCCATGCGGGATAGACAATTGGTAGCATGCAGAGCCCGGGTTCGGGTACCGGGTTCGACGCTGCGGCCGAGAATTATTCGCTGCACACATATAAAAGTAACCTTGACTGTTCAAATACATGGAATGTTAACAACTGCAAAAGAATAACTGATAACGCTGCATTAATATAATATATTAAATAGAGGTTGATATTTAAATGAGCAATGCAACTTTTCAAAACTTTTAATTAATTTATCGTATGTGTTTTTTAGGATTGCTGAACTTCCCTTATTTTATTCAACTAAAAAATAACCGTTTTTACAAAAATGTGGTAAAACGGCATGATTGCTATAAAACTTTGTAAAGATCATTATCGTGGAGTGAAGCAAAATTGTAGTTTACTGTTCCGCATCATAATTAAATACGAGTTTCAGAACTAGGTTTACTTTATTTCATCTTCATTTAAGTACAAATGTGCATATCATTATTATAAAACATAACCTAGGTCTGTAATTTTTTGTTTCAGTTGAATATTACATTTTAATGTTAGAAAATTCAGCAGCGGATTTTTGAATTAGAAAAGGAAGCCACACTCCATCTGTTTGGAAGCGAACCCGTGGTCTCTCAGCAAACACGCCAAAATCACTCACTGTTGTCGCAATGTTGGGTCAGCGTTACAGACGGTGGTTCACTATTACAACAACATCTGGCTAACGTCTCGTTAACTCGTGGTCTGTGGCATGTGGCGTCAGCTGCCGTCAGACCATTCAAAATCAAAATCTCGAGTGCATCTCAACCGACATCTCGGTTAAAAACTATCACAGTTTCAAGTGGTCTGATCTGCAAAGCCGAAACACAGCAACTGCTTGATTGAAAAGTAAGCCAGCTTGAACAAACATTTGTATAACATTTGTACAATGTTGAACCAACGTCGAAGATGTTGGGCCGACGTTAGCGCAAATGTTATACAAATGTTTTGTGGTTGTTGGCCAAGAGGTACTGCCCTTTGACTTTGTACGGCAGTGTTGTGGCTTGCGTGGGGAGGGGTGGGGATCTGTTTGATTTGGTTACCCGGGTTATATTAATAACGCCGGCCGCAGCGTGATAAAAATGTAAATTACTTGTTTTTATCGCAATAATAAATGTGACTTCGCATGTCATGGAACGATGCAAGTTCTAACTCACACCAAGAACTTTATATAAAGTTCTTGCTCACACCGATGTTTTCTGTACACAAGCGCCTTAAATGTGCTACATGATATGTTGGTGGTTTCTATTTTGGCTACATTAAGACATTCTCCTCAACTGTTTTGAACATCAAATGTTGGGCTTTACAATAAAATAAAACGGCCACCCAGCCGTGGATCAATGGTGAGTTAATCACCAAGACACCGGACCAATGTGAAGCGTGTGGAATGAGTGTCACATAGGACACTTTGACGTTGTAGGGGATCGATGATATGACCCAGATGAGATGGTGGTGTGTGAGTTGGGGTCACCTGGTGAGTAGGGGGAGAGTTACTACCGAGTTATCCCTGATGACATAATGATGCATTAATGATGCTCCTCATCACTAGGTGCTGCTGCGGTCGCCTGCGTTGCCAGGCAGCCAGGAATGCTGTGAGGTCAGCGGCGCGGTTTGTGATGACCCGGGGTAGAATGGGGTAATTAGGTCATGTCGCGCCCCGTGCCGCCCCTCACAGCTGGTCGCGGCGGTGGTGGGCGTGGCCATGCGACACATGAGGCGCTATGCTAATTGTCGCGGTACGTTATGCTAATTGCAGCATTGAGACGGGACAATAAATGGCGGGCAGGGACACGGTGATAGACACCCCTAGCCCCGACGTACCCCCTTATCTGGGGGTATTTTCCCAGTCCCCCCGGTACCACCCCTTCAGCCACTTGTAACCGGAATATTTTAACTAACGGACAATAGGTGTCGCTGACGATTTCGGGGGTGATAAAGCAGCGTCAAGTGGGGTTTGTTTGGGGTGTCCGTCAGATGGCGCAGCTAGTGACTGGGCTACAATGCGGGGCGGGTGCCCCACTTAAACACACCACCTGGTGACTGGCGGCCATATTATCACACGCGGACTTTACATAATAAAGTAATCAAAATAATCCACAGACACTACACTTTGACCCGATGTTCGGTTAATGTTGGGCCGCCGTTTGTGACGACGGCCCAACATTAATTTAGCATTGAGTCAACGTTTAGCGTCGGAATTAAACCCACTAGAGATCATCACATCTGACTTTGCTACCTTAATCCTTCACTCTTGTCACGAGAAATAAGATTACCTTAATCCCTGCAGTCAGCTAATACGCTATCAATGAGCAGAACCACATGCACATGATAAACCTAGGAAGAACATGAAGAACATCGTATCTTACAACATAAAACTACTCTTTCTAAACATCTTCAAAGCAGTGACGATTTTTATTTTAAGCCACTCAAAATAAGGTTATATTATGTTTTTTTAACCACATAATTAACACCATTATATTATATAATCTTAATATATTATAGTGTGGCTAAACAAAACATCAATTAACTATGTATTATAAATTGTGGGGATGAAATCAACAGACCATGTTCAGTCTGCTCTTAAACATTCAAGTGTTCTTTGTATATTAACTGCACATTCTATATATTTGAACAGTTTAAAGTGATGCGTGCACCGGCATGCACGATGACAAACATCTGATTCATTCATTCATTCATTCATTCATTCATTCATTCATTCATTCATTCATTCAATCATTCATTCATTCATTCATTCATTCATTCATTCATTCATTCATTCATTCATTCATTCATTCATTCATTCATTCATTCATTTGTATATAAAGTCTGTTTGTAAGTTAAACAACTAATTTCAGTCCGTTCTTA
Source organism: Flabesymbios commensalis (assembly GCA_964017125.1). Taxonomy (NCBI): domain Eukaryota; kingdom Metazoa; phylum Annelida; class Polychaeta; order Terebellida; family Flabelligeridae; genus Flabesymbios; species Flabesymbios commensalis. The sequence goes on along the minus strand of OZ024906.1, from coordinate 37,981,550 downwards.
AATGCCGAGTTGTTTAGCTGTTTCAAAAAAAAGCATATCAATAAGGACGGTGTACTTATTTACTACATTACAGTGCATAGATATAAGCCCACAGACAGAACAGATTACTTTACAAAGGGCATCCTGACATACTTGGTGAATCAGCTAGTAAAACGTTTGGCTCTGAACCTTATGGTGATATGGTGTTCGAGACCCGCTGATGCAACCATCATTGCTACTCTGGTACAATCGTTTATTTTGGGAATCAATAAATCACGTGTTTTAGAGAATGATCAATTCGTGTCCCACCCGCCGTTCGAATTAGTGGCAGGTGGGACAACGTAGCTCTGACGTGATGATATGAAATTGTGTGGATACTTTCTTATGGGATACATGAATAATAATTGTAATACGTTAAAGTTGATGTAATACCACCTAGCCCCCATCAGGTCAGACCATCAGACCACGGTCTGAGCCGTAGCAGCCAACTGGATAGATGAAGATGATGTAATACACACTACGATTACAACCATTGATTAACTACACAATTCTATTTTATAGCAGTATAACATTTAAGTATGGTTGCTATTAACAGTTGTTCAGTAATTCGTCGCTTCTGAAATAAGTGGTTCTATCTTCCACTCTTATAAATGGCAAATAGGACCACCTCTAGTTTCGAGGTGACGGATTGTATTCGATTTTTATCAGATTAAATAAATGGCTATTTAGAGTAGCCTATTATTCTCACGTCCATATTGTATCCTTTCGTAAAAAGTTTAATTCCTCTACCAAATGCAATATCGTAGCCATTTGTTTTAAATATCAACACATGTTTAACAAAAACAGACTTGACAAACTACAAAAGGACTTAATTATACACTCGGATATTTTATCACAATATTTTAGTAGTTAGTCTAATGTTGATTCACCGTCTATGATGCTGGCCCAACCTTAAACCGACAAAGCCCCGCGTTTCATGTTTGCTGGGAACTGGGTTAGAAATCCTATATTACTATTCACAGGATGCGATAATGGAGACAAAACAATAGTGGAACAAAACAGAGTATTAGCATAATAGTGGAGACGATTTGTAGGTACATTAGATGAAATTGTAGATAAAATATTGCCCACCCTCTGGCTCAATGCCTATGCTTGTGCAAACTATGAAGTTGATTCATCAATGACAATGAGGTCTGATTAACGATGACATACATGATTATATTATATATAATAGAGAGAATCTAATAACCATATAATAGATATAATTATGTGGTACAAATATATATGTAAATATAGCAATCTGTTCAACGGAAAGTGGGCTTTCAGATGACCATCTCAGTTAATCACTGAGCACTATCATCTTGGTATGGATAGAATAATTGTGCCAACATTACTATATTTCACCGTAATACATATTTATTTCTAAGAGTAATAACATAACTGTCATGTAAGATGGAAAATGTCAGACAAGCCGGATACAAAGCTCGACATTATTTGATGGAGCTTACCTTTAATTTGCTCGTGACAGAACGGACAAACAGACAGGAAGAGAATGAGAGGGGCGACGGCGCGCGCAGACGGGAAGGCGAGTGATACGGGATGATCCTCTGAGCAAACATGGCGGACACAGGATGTGACGACACCAGTGACGTCATATCCTGATTCACCCGCATGATCACAGAGCCCTGTTTATTATGCTTATTAATATGACCCGTCTAAGTATCTACTATTCTCCATTGTAGTATATAAACTCAAGATGTCGCAAACTGCAGAGACCATAAAAGATATATAATCTTGATTCAGTTGGTGAAAACTTAAATACGATTCTACCGTAACCTTTAGAACCTTGCACACGGCTTGGTTATTAGGCTTCTTATATAGAGATAATAGCCCACCATCAAGTCCCCCTAAAATATCGGATGCACTAACCGTTGACGAATTTTATTTTCGTTATTTTCGTAATACCAGAATAAAGTATATCAGCAATAAAAGCAAAAATTTATTGATTATTGATGCATCTGGCAAAGTATGACCTTGTGACAACCATGACTCACACAAGGTGGTGGGATTGTCCCTTTAACCATGTGACAACCAAGACTAACACAAGGTGGTGTGACAGTCCCTTTAACCATGTGACAACCATAACTAACACAAGGTGGTGCACATGGGATAGTCCCTTCAACCATGTGACCACCTTGACTAGCACAAGGTGGTGGAATAGTCCCCAAATTTAACCATGTGAAAACCATGACTAACATATTAGGTGGTTGGATAGTTCATTTAACCATGTGACAGCTAAGGCTAGCACAAGGTTGTGGGATATTCCCTTTAAACATGTGACAACCATGGCTAGCACGAGGTGGTAGAATAGTCCCTTTGACCATGTGACAATTAAAACTAACACTATGTGGTGGGATAGTACCTTTAACCATGTGACAACCATGACTAGCACAAGGTGGTGGTATAGTCCCCAAATTTAAACTTGTGAGAACCATGACTAACATAATGTGGTTGAACAGTCCCTTTAACCATGTGACAATTAAGACAATACAAGGTGATGGGATAGTCCCTTTAACCATGTGACAGACATGACTAGCACAAGGTGTTGGGATAGTCCCTTTAAACATGTGACAACCATGGCTAGCACAAGCTGACAAGGTGGTTGGACAGTCCCTTTAACCATGTGACAACTAAGACTAGCACAAGGTGGTGGGACAGTCCCTTTAACCATGTGACAACCATGGCTAACACAAGGTGGTGGGATAGTCCCTTTAACCATGTGACAACCATGGCTAACACAAGGTGGTGGGATAATCCCTTTAACCATGTGACAACCATGGCTCACACAAGGTGGTGGGATAGTCCCTTTAACCATGTGACAACCAGAACTAAGACAAGGTGGTGGGTCAGTCCCTTAAACCATGTGACGACCAGAACTAATACAAGGTGGTTGGATAGTCCCTTTAACCATGTGACAACCATGGCTAACACAAAGTGGTGGGATAGTCCCCTTAACCATGTGACAACCATGACTAACATAAGGTGGTGGGATAGTCCCTTTAACCATGTGACAACCATGGCTAACACAAGGTGGTGGGATAGTCCCTTTAACCATGTGACAACCATGGCTAACACAAGGTGGTGGGATAGTCCCTTTAACCATGTGACAACCATGGCTAACACAAGGTGGTGGGATGGTCCCTTTAACCATGTGACAACCATGGCTCACACAAGGTGGTGGGATAGTCCCTTTAACCATGTGACAACCGGAACTGATAAAAGGTGGTGGGATAGTCCCTTTAACCATGTGACAACCAAGACTAACACAAGGTGGTGGGATAGTCCCTTTAACCATGTGACAACCGGAACTAATACAAGGTGGTTGGATAGTCCCTTTAACCATGTGCCAACCGGAACTAATACAAGGTGGTGGGATAGTCCCTTTAACCATGTGACAACCAAGACCAACGCAAGGTGGTGGGATAGTCCCTTTAACCATGTGACAACCATGGCTCACACAAGGTGGTGGGATAGTCCCTTTAACCATGTGATAACCAAGACTAACACAAGGTGGTGGGATAGTCCCTTTAACCATGTGACAACCGGAACTAATACAAGGTGGTTGGATAGTCCCTTTAACCATGTGACAACCGGAACTAATACAAGGTGGTGGGATAGTCCCTTTAACCATGTGACAACCAAGACTAACACAAGGTGTGGGATAGTCCCTTTAACCATGTGACAACCATGACTAACACAAGGTGGTGGGACAATCCCATTAACCATGTGACAACCATGACTAACACAAGGCGGTGGGATATTCCCTTTAACCATGTGACAACCATGGCTAACACAAGGTGGTGGGATAGTCCCTTTAACCATGTGACAACCATGGCTAACACAAAGTGGTGGGATAGTCCCTTTAACCATGTGACAACCGGAACTAATACAAGGTGGTGGGATAGTCCCTTTTCCATGTGACAACCATGGCTAACACAAGGTGGTGGGACAGTCCCTTTAACCATGTGACAACCATGGCTAACACAAGGTGGTGGGATAGTCCCTTTAACCATGTGACAACCGGAACTAATACAAGGTGGTGGGACAGTCCCTTTAACCATGTGACAACCATGACTAACACAATATGGTGGGACAGATCCTTTAACCATGTGACAACCATGCCTAGCTCGAGGTGGCTTAATGCTGGGCTAGCGTCGCAGACGGTCAACAAGCATCAATTCTAGCATGAGCAACGACTCATGCTCAGGTAATTTGCTACACGCTGTAAATGGATTGTAATCATATGTTTTACCTGGTGTAAGGTGCGCGTGTCACTACAAAGGGGGTAAATACCCCCCTTTCACTTCCGATTTTCTACAGAGAGCAATTGGAAACAGACAATCGTTCGGGAGTAAATTAGTGTTATTAACTATGTGGCAGGTCGGTGAAACGATTTATGTACAACAACGGAAACAACGGATATAGTTATTTTCACGAAATGAAGGAAAGGTTTGTGATTTTAAATGCATGAGATAAAAATTAAGTCGAGCAAATCACTTATCATGTAGTACTATATATTTGTTTGATTTTCAAATGTTTGCTAGTTTATACATAAAAAAAAAAATGATAAACGAAAACATTTTGAAATCATAAGAAAAACAGTTCTATGAAATATATAGTCAAGTGTTACATAACCATGTGACATTGTCCATTCATATAAAACTGACATCGTTGACGCAATCAATGTCTTTAAATGAATGAAAATAACCAAACGTTTAAGACGTTGACGTATTTTATTTTATAATATATATATAATTACTGATTTATTTGAGATATCCCCATTGACTCTGATAAATTTCAGTGGATTCGTGTCAGCTATAAAGTAAAACAAATATTAAAGGCAACTCCTCGGCCACTGAGGAAATATATGTGAATATAGCAGCAACTTCTTTTCTTAAAAAAAGATTCTAAAAATTATATCAAGGGTGAAATAACCGTTGGTAGCTCAGAGTCTCTCCTGAAAAATAAATGAAAGCAATTGTCATAATCGCGTTGTATAATCAGGTTTCACCATCCGTGTACATTCACTAAATGAATATGGATGACATGCATGGAAACAGCTCCTCTGTTATCAGAGTTAGGCTTGTATAATTATCAACTTTCATCGAGTTCATACGCGCTTTCATTTACGCCATACTTAAATAAACACATTATTGAGTGCTAACACACTCAGTAACTGACTTATATAGGCATAATAATGAAATAATTAGTGTAGCCTACACATGTATATGGTGAATGGACAAATCGCTTATATATGCATGCACTCATTATCGATTGTATGGATACGTGGCTTTAACCTTAATCATGTATATGCACTCATTATCAATATTATTGATTGTACGCTCAATCATAATCATGATATCAATGTTATAATCAAAATACAATTTATAGTTCAATGTGCTATTCGTAGTACTTTTAAGAGCATATCAAATTGGCTTTAACAGTATTTTAAATACACATTAGTTATAATTGGAATTCCACGCTTTCCAGAGTGTCTTTTTTACTAAAATGAAACATATTGTATAATAAGTTATGTAGTTATTTTATCTCTGGTTGCGGGGAAAATATTTTCACAACATGGCAACAGGTTTTTTTCAATTATCTCTAATTATTATGTACCATGTATAGCAATAACTGAATAATAAATTAAAATAAAAAATAGTACAATAATCATGTAAATATTCTTAAATAGCCATGATGTTTTTGCAGTGTAAATATATGTATAACATTCTAGTTTTGTAAATATTTTAATCATTGTACTATTGCATGACTATATAAAGAAGGCCCATTGCTAATTAGTACGGCATCCTAAATGGTTTACCCTCTATAACTAAATTTTGTTATTATTATTATAATTATTATTTTTATTATTAATGAGTGTGTTTGTGTTGTGAATGTATGTGCATCTATGCACACAATAATAATGTGCACTCGGGTGATTGAAGTTAAAAACATTGTACTCGTGCATGCACTCAAGAATACATTAATGAGGGTGATAAAGGTGCGTATATCGGTCAATATATATTACAACACTCGTTATTTAATGCAAGAGAGCATTATACGAGCTTGTACTTTCTCAGTACATTATGCCCAATATGTTGCCCAATTCACATAGGTAAAAGACGCTACCTGGCAATGCCCAGAATTTTGTATGCAAGAGAGTATTTTACGAGCTTTTACTTTCTCAGTACATTATGCTCAATATGTTGCCCAATTTACATAGGTAAAAGACGTTACCTGCCAATGCCCAGAATTGTTTTAATATTTTTTCTTCAATCGAACTATGAATTTACAAACATTTCACTCTTCAAAATGTGGGGATATTACCTGATATTATTATAAATATAAAATATCCAAGTACATTAATATATGCAATTTAGGCTCGTAACTTACTCTTCAAGTCAATTGTTACAGCATTTGCATTGCAGCGTTGGCTCAAATTTTGTGACTGGGGGTTAAAATATTTAGCCGGCGCGGCTTCATTGTCGTCAATGACCCCACACTACAAAGACAAACAGCAGTAACTGCTTACCTGCAAGGTAAGCAGCTACTGCTGTTTGTTTTTGCGCGGCAGAATGGGTGTATATCAGTAAGTATTGATCTGGTTATTATAGGTTAAAGCCGCTAATACTAGGGTCGCGCTGGGCGGCACAGATCATAAAAGTAAATGAAATCACTGGGCCCTGAAAAGACGAGGAAATGATTACTGCGACACTGCTGGTAACCATGGAGAAGGGTTGTCAGGAGCAACCACGCGTTGAGCCGACTGCTCACTAGAGACACCTGGTGAACAGTCCACCACACACACACCGCTGTCCTGCAGAGCCAAAAGGCATTCACTGGTCACTTTTCCAGGGAGCAGTTACTGCATTTTGGCTCTGCACGTAAGAGCAGGCTTCACACGCTAACGCTGCACCAATGTTTCCGTAATTCAGACCAGCAAGTCGCAGTTCATCCCAATGCTGACTTGACTTGACTTGCTTTGAATTCTGTCTGATGGCATTTTACACACTAAGAGAATATTCTGAAAGACTCTATATCATCATAAATATTCATTTTTATGAATACATTTCTTTTGCATTCAACATACAATGTATGATAAGAAAAACTAGACTTACATGCAGATGAATTTTTGTTAATTTTATTTAATATTTTATTTCTTTTATTTTTACAAAAAAATTCATTGCTATAAAGATTCTTTACACCCGAAAAATCCTTCATCCACAAATATTCGAATTGTAGTGTTTGTTATATTTTCCGTGCGTGTTGCCGCAGGCTTGGCAATGTCGGCAGTCCTTTGTGAAGGGCCGTGTGAAGTAGGTGACTAAAGTAGTAATTGATTCTTGAGGCGGTGTGACAGTATTTGACAGTGCTAGTACCGGTGGTGTCTTTGTTGTGAAAGGTGAGAACAGCCTCATAAAGCCACTAGTAACCCCCCCCCCCCCGCCCCGCATAAAAATCCCATGCCTCCCCCCCCCCCCGACCGAGTCCACAATTCCTATAAGTTATACTATGCATCAATCCCTTGTTGGTACAATGTCGGGCACACCCTCTCAGCATTGAAACAACCCAGGATCAACCTGTCCTGTGTGGTCTACAGCCTTATTGTGGATCAAGCAAATACTGGGGCTAATATAGCCGAGATCCAGTTAGAGTACTCACTACAGGTACTACTTGCAGTACTCTAGCTACATTTATGGTATATTAGTCACCTCATGGCGTATCTGAAGTAGAAATTCCCATTCCAGTGTTGCGTTCAAATATAATACAGAATAAGATATTTTGGTACGTTATTTGAGAAAATGGCTAAAGTATTATATTATGGTACTTTATATATATATGACGGTATTATAATTCTTTAAATTATATTCTAACTGTTTAAATAACAACTGAATTACGGGCCTCATAATTGTCTAATTTCGTCACGTAAAAGCTGTGTCCCACTACCACCGTATACATTTTCTTTGCCGTTCTTGTCAATGAGAACATTTGACCTCCCAAGCCTTCTTTTTAATGTACAAAAATGAGGTAAAACGATTTTAGTCGAGAATAACGCACTGTGAGTTGAAGCACTGATATGTCATTATTTCCAAATTGGTACATTATAAAGCACTTCTGGTAAATAATTACCAAGTCAATTGATATTTCTGTGAGTATCATTCTGCTGAACCCTTAACACTGCTTAAAACCTTGCTTCCGTTGAGATGTTAGCAAAGACAAACAGCGGTAACGGCTTACTTGAAAAGTGAGCAGTTACCGCTGTTTGTCTTTGCATAGCGGAGTAAGGAGATGAGCGGACATTCAGGGGTGGCACCATTAATCAACGCTGAGGTAAGAGTTGTAAACTTGAGCGTGAGCAGCTTGTACGAGAGGTGCTCAGCGGTTTACCCCACCAGACACAGGTGTGCTCGTACCTTAACTCAACCCCTTCACTCCAAAGCCTGATAAAAAACCTGTCTGCAGGCCCTACAGGGGCACCACCAGATCAAGGGATTTACAACAAGGTCAAAGAGACGTTAAAATTGATCTACAATCAATCATCAATCAATCAATCAATCAATCAATCAATCAATCAATCAATCAATCAATCAATCAATCAATCAATCAATCAATCAATCAATCAATCAATCAATCAACCAATCAATCAATCAATCAATCAATCAATCAATCAATTAATCAATCAATCAATCAATCAATCAATCAATCAATCAATCAATCAATCAATCAATCAATCAATCAATCAATCAATCAATCAATCAATCAATCAATAAAACAATCGATCAATCGATTAATCAATCGATTAATCGATCAATCAATCAATCAATCAATCAATCAATCAATCAATCAATCAATCAATCAATCAATCAATCAATCAATCAATCAATCAATCAATCAATCAATCAATCAATCAATCAATCAATCAATCAAACAATCAAACAATCAATCAATCAGTCAATCAGTCAATCAGTCAATCAATCAATCAATCAATCAATCAATCAATCAATCAATCAATCAATCAATCAATCAATCAATCAATCAATCAATCAATCAATCAATCAATCAATTAATCAATCAATCAATCAATCAATCAATCAATCAATCAATCAATCAATCAATCAATCAATCAATCAATCAATCAACAGCATTTAAAAGGGGACAAAATCTACGTGATCTCTTGGTGAGAAGTAGATTGGGGAAAGCCCCACTGGACAACCCAACGGTTACCGGATCCGACTTAAGTCAGGATCTGACTACATTAGTAAATGCATTAGATGAGGTATAATTTATATCAATTAGTATGATTGTTTTCCTTTTTATAAATCAGGCTATACTTTTCCTCGGTCAGTGCACTAGGTTGGGAACATGGAAAGGCAGACCCTTGAAGGGGTGACGAAAGTCAGACCCTTTAGGGTATGATGAGAGTACGGTTCACAGGTTGATACCGGTTTTTATTGGGAACAAGGTACTGGAACCCTTACCCGACCCTAACCATGGACCCTAACTCTCACCCTGACCACAAAACCAACCAACCAACCAACCAACCAACCAACCAACCAACCAGCCAACCAACCAACCAACCAACCAACCAACCAACCAACCAACCAACCAACC